>JANHFK010000498.1:0-16501 GCA_036250565.1 Sibynophis collaris
AAGAAGCTTCTTGGATGAGAAGCAAAACGTCTTCAAAGAAAAACCAGAAAGTCCAGGTGCCTCTTGAAAAAGCACCTTTGGGTCCCTACTGTTTATTAAACAGAGAACACAATTTTGTGGTAATTCATGTCATTTGTGTGTCTTTAACCAAGTAACAGTAAACTGATCCATTGCATGTTGATCAAGGTCAGTAAATCAAGATTTGCTATCCCTGAAAGAATGCCACAGAAAATAAGACATCTACAAGTGCAGGATATAGAAGAAATATATATAAAATATGTCATCTCCAAGTGCAGGATATAGAAGAAATATACAATTGTAAGAAGGCTGGTTCTGACTGAATGCTAGAAAAACCTTTTGAACAGTAGAAGTTGTTCAAAAGTGGAACTAATTACCCAAAGAGGTGGTGATCTTTCCCTCACTGGATGTGTTTAAGTGAGGCAAGGCAACCATCTGTCATGGAAGCTTTAATTCTACTAAATCTATTCCTGCCCTGAGCTGGAGTTTAGATCTGATGGCCTAAATGGGCCTTAGTGTGATTCTATCTGCTGCAGTATATACCTCAGTCTTAAGTCCTAAAATTCAATTCCAAGGCTGAGCCATATTAATGAATGCAAAACAATTTGAGTTTTGTTTCACTGTCACTAGGTTTCCAGCTTCTTATCTAATCAGAGTTTTGCATCCTCCCTAGGAAATGTGGTACAGGACTGTGCATGCACTTCATTCTTTTTAAAAGATTCCTGTGGAAGCCAGTGCCCAGGTAAGCTACCACTGTGATCACTCTAGGTAAAGTAGCGAGCTGCTCAGATGTTCCAGTATTTTAACTTGCAAAAGTCTGCCTGATTGCAGTCCTTTGACAAACTATGGGGGCAGGGAGGATGGAGAATTCAAACTCTACAGTACAGAATAAGTGCTGGCTTTTTAGATTAACAAACAGATGCACAAAGCAATCAGGTATAGCCATAGGGGAAATCCTTATTGCCCCCTGGAAGACCTGCTTACTATAACAGATGGAATTTAAACATGGACTTTTTAATAAGGATACCACCATTTTGTCAGTGTCTCAAGGCAGATGGAAATAACAGGCAGCAGAAAACATCCCCACAAAATGCTAATACTATCTATTCTCCAGCCTGTCATGGGGCCTACATTTCTAGAACGATTTATGTTATTGTACCTCATCTTTCACACATGTCTTTCCAACAATGTGTTTTTTCTCTTTTTTTAATTGTATAGCTTACAAGTAATCAAATATATAGAGAGTGAGATGAAATATTCAAAGACTTCAGCTTTAAAAGAATAAAATACATAGAAGGAATAAGTATATTTTTTCCTGCATGCACAGAAAAATATGCCATGTTGTTTAAATAACCATGAGGCCATATTCATGTAATATTTAAGAGATGAAAAACCAGCTGTAATCATGTTAATGCTTTAAAAGAATTTTGTAAACAGCCATTTAATTAGCCAAACCAAGAAGCAGAATTCAGCTGAGCTTAAACTCAAACTTGATCGGCTGCTTATTGACAGTGTTTTCATGCATGAAGATTCTGGTGTAAGAGGCAACATAGGGATTACTTACTGCAGAAACAATCAAAGCAAATAATAGTTCTAGCTATTGAACTTTTAATCTGTGGAAATTTTGTACAACTTGTATGACTTGTGAGGCAGGTTGTTTTAATTGCTATTACTTTCAGAATTATATATGATAGGACTGAGCAGGTATACCTTCTACAAACCCTGTTTCTCCACTTCACTTTCCCATAGAAAAATCAAATCTAGTCTCATTTGTTCCTGTTTTGATCATCTGTGGATTGAATTATAGTAATAAATTATACATAAAGATGGAATTACATAATGCCATGATCAGATATTCATCAGGATTTCCCACAGCATGCAAATTCTGTTCTACCTTCATTAGTTGCTCGCTTGTTTCAAGGATCAATTCAAGGTGGTAACTGTAGCCTCTGAAATCATAATCAGTCTTAAAATAAATACGTAAAATAAATATTCAAGGAATCACTTCCCATGAATCGAATTATCTTTTTTATAAAAAAATATTTTCTCGAAAGTCTTGCTTTCTCAACATCAGCAGAAAACTGATGAGAACAGGAAAGTTATGGTACTTAAATTAAGGAACAGCCTTCCAATGAATCTTCATTAAGCATTCATTTTGCATATTATTAGATTTTTACAGATGGATTTGTTCTGGCAAGCAATTTTTATTTATCACCCAAATATATATTTTTGTGACTTTTATCATATATGCACATGCACAAACATACTTCTGAAAGCTCCTGGAACGTTTTAAATGTGTCATCATCCAATTATACATATTATTTATCAATAATTTAATCCTGTTGCCCTACGACTATAAATTAGACCATACCAGAGATGCTATCTAAATGCAGGTCTTTCAAGTCAAACTTTCTAACATGCTAACTCTCAAATTAAATGTAAAAACCTGACTAAATATAGCATGAAGATGTTACTGAAATCAATACTGGCCTTTTTCCATTGCCAGTTATCATAATTTATGAGGAAAAAGTTCAAAACTGAAATCTGTACCTTTAAGACACAAAACTAATGACTCTGCTATAAAACTGTTGTCAAAAACGATGGTTTGCATTCATCACTCCATCAGGTTTGCTCAGGGCTCCAAGACACTCTTCAGAGTTCAACACTGATCTCACTACTAGTGTGATTTTTGGGTGCCTATTTGCAGATACAGCGGAGTTATCAATTCAAACAGACACACAATCCAGGTCCAATGTCACTTCTCCTCATTATGTTAATAGTTAATACATGCAAATGAAAACACTCTAGCAATTTGATTTCTTTGAAGATAGTTTGCATATTGTCTTAGCCATAATGACTGTACACTTCTCTCAGCCTCGATTTATGCAAGGCTAGTTTAGTTCATTTTTATCAGCTCAAGTTCATTTTGGCTGCTGGTGGAATGTATGTGTGTGTGTGTGTGTGGTGTGTTTTATACCTTTCACCTAATTATCATTCAGGTACTATAAGCAGATTTTTCATGCTATTGGTGTTTTTCTTAATTAAGAAACAAATGAATTCTTCCTTGCAAAAAAACAGAGAGAGAGAAAGAAAGATGGAACAACAGAATAAGATGCCAGAGGCTGATGTTCTTCTTCTTAATTGGAGCTGTTCTATTGTTAGATGTCTGTTGTGAAAGGGCACACAGGGCATATATACACATACAGTATATAAATAACGACTATAACCAGCAGTGCTAAACTTAGGAACAAAATATGAAATAATTTCTTTATGAACACCATATCTTGTTCTCCTCCTCAGTTGCTTTATGCATTTTGAAGGAGTCCGTGCTATGTCCTCTACTGAAAAAGCCAGATATGACAAACCCCATCTCCAACTGTCTTTTTAGGGAAAGGTTTTGGAAGAAGTGGTTAGGAATCAGTTGCAGAAGATTTTCAAAGGAACTGATTATCTGAATCTTACTGTATTTTCAAGATTTCTCCAAATCTGAAGAGACCAAGCTAGGTGACTTTATCAGCGCATGAGGTTTGGGAGACGTGGGGTGTGAACCTACGGGCATCAGTTACTTGTTTTGCAAGTAACTGATGTTTTATTGATGGTAGGTTATTTGGCTGTTAGTTGCCTTGTTAGTTGCTTCTTGTGTGATCACCAATCTTGAGAGCTATGTGTTGGAATGGCTCATCAGAATAGGTTTGATTTGGTTTTTTCCTGATCGTTGATCTGTAATTGATTTTGGGTTATTACATTTTTGAGGATATCACTCTTGTTTATCTATGTGTTGATTGATTATTGTGTGTTGAAACAGAGAAATGTTGCAATGTAATAATACAACCCTACACAGGTTCATCGCCCACATATCTGGTTCCTGTCCATTTCATGACCCAGTGTGTCTCAGACACTGCCACACTTTCAGAGGTAAACAGTTTAATACCAGATCTGGTGGTTACCAAGGCCAAGGTACCTACAATGGGAGTTAGATAGCAATAGCACTTATATACTGCTTCACAGTGCTTTACAGCCCTCTCTAAGTGGTTTACAGATACAGCACATTGCCCCCAACAATCTGGGTCCTCATTTTGCCGACCTTGGAAAGATGGAAGGCTGAATCAGTCTTGAGCCAGATGACTCATTCATTCATTCCTTGGTCATAAACAAACTTATGCTTAAACCACATATTTAAAACAATTCAGAATATTGCACAATTTTCCATAAAATTATCTCTTTCTTCCATTAATTGGACTTTAGCAAGCAGTTATCACCAACCTAGTGACTGCTATTTTCATACCTACTCAAAATGGTTAATGATTCCAATTCATAATTACCTTCATGTTGCCTTGCTCACCAGTTTTAATCATGCTGTGTAGCATGGCAGCTTCTGGCATATTTTGTCATATTTTGGTCAATATGCCAAAGTTTTACATTGTATATTCATGCTACTCTATGTAAGTAGATGCTGAATCTAGAGAACACCTTGCAAATCAAAATATTATTCCATACCATATACCAGGTTGGACATATATGCTGTGCTTTGACACATATTTAGGATGCAAATATTATTTATATTATAAAGAAACAGATAGTATCTACTGGTAGTTTTGAGAGTGTTTGGTAGTAGTTTTCCAAATATAAGTAATTCTGCAAGAAATTTTCTTTGTTATCATCAAAAAAAAACTGAAGCAAAAAATGGTTAATATTTACCTTTTTATGAAAGTATTTATTTATACCTGTAAGACCCAAGGTAGTGACTCCCAATCACTCTGTGTAGGAATTTATTCACTAGTAAACAACAGGAGTTATGGAATTGTCACATTGCAAGGTAGACATTTGTTGCATCTTCCCCATTTTTCTGCTTCCATCTTGCTGCCCCTGTCTCATTTGTTTTGATTATGTGCCATCACATTCTCCATTAATGGCAAGTGCTTTTCATCATCCTCAGACCAGCTGTGAGAATCCTCAGATTGGTTGTGAGAACTGGTAGTGGCTCCTGTGGGGAAAAAGAGAAGAAAGGATGGAACAAAGGAAGCAAGGGACAAGAAGTGAAGCAAGAAGGAAACGAGAGGGAACAAGGGCAAAATATAAAGATAATTAAATAATAGCCCTGTTGAAAAAATAATTCTGGGATATACGTGCTGTTTGTCTGTAAGGTTTCCCATTTATTTATTGACAATGTTTTTAGATTCATTAGATTTTATCATTAATAGAGTCATTTAGAAGACTTTGAGCAGTGAGCAGAATGTCAATGGGCAATCTCCAGATAGAATAATTCAGCACAATAAATAGTGATACAAGCCAACATAAAATGAGATGACCACCTTTCATTCTCTCTAGATAGACATTAAAATTTCCTCTAAAAAGAAAAGTTCTCTGAAGCCCAAAAGCAAGGGGATCAAATGAACCATACTAAAAAATCCTGCCCTAACTCCCATCTCCTTCATCTTCCTGTGGGGATAGGATCTTCGGCAGATCCTTTTTACTCTAAATCACTTGACAGGCTATGGAAAACCATTATAGATAAGGAAATGCAGAAGGTAATTGGCTGCTATGCTAAAGCTGCCCTGTTGCCATTTTTCTATGGATAAATGTTAGAAAATGGTGATCATCATTTTACTCCTGCGTCCCCCAACAGAGTCAAAGGGAAACATTGCCTTCTTACATCTTGGGTTTTCTGTAATACTTCTGCTCCTGTCTGGAGATCAGCCATTTTTTTCCCTTTTGAATTTCTTGGGTTGCACCATTCCTAAAGTCCTCTCCCATCATCCACCAATGGCCTACTTCACTTTCACATTTGGCCTTCCGGTCCATCCATCAACATTTGACTCAACCTTCTTTGTCCCACCTCTATAGCAGCCAGACTAAAATAAATAGCAGCTCCTTAGGCTGATGAGTAGCTTAGCAACATGCTACCTTAAAAAAATAAACTCTACAAACAAAACTTTAAACTCTGAAAATCTGTTTGCTTTAGTTGATTTGCTATTTTGCTGGCTTCCTTTTTTCTGATGACAGCAACAGGGGAGAGGAGGAGGAATGGAGCAAGTGAATCTCATGTGCATCCCAAAAGAAAATTAAAAGGCACAATCAAGGAGCATTGAAAACAGGGATTCTCACTGACTGACAACTCTCAACAAGTGGGAACGTGTATATCTCTGACCTGACAGTAAAGAGACACACTAGAAGCGATGTCCATTTCATATAGCAACTATTCCCTTTGTGTATGTGTGTGCATGTGGGAGGAATGTGTCAAATCATAAGTAAACAGCCGACAAGCCAGACAGAAACAGAAGAAAAATAGGACACAGAAATGCTTTAAAACAAGTGGAATATCTGTGTTGAGATTTTATATTGCATTCTAGAATTCAACTGTAAAAAGAGATAGGATTATAATAAAGGCTTATATTTACATTGTGTGAGCACCATACAGCTAAAATACATAAAAAACAAGGTACATTAAACAAAATTATGCAAACAAAATAAAAAAGAATACAATTAAACAAACCAAACAATTAGACAAACAAAAAATGTGACCATCCTAGACCAAGCCAGGTCCAAATATGCCAGGGAATTTCTAGAAGCCTAGCACTGACAAATTGCTCTGACACTGTGACAAATTAGCCATCAATAGACACACAGACATTAACAATATCTATAGATAATGTAAAAGAAACAATCAACTAGCCAAAACGGTAACAAAAATGATCCAAGCACCTGTCCATCAACAATCAGCATGCAGATCAGCATAGATTTACTTTAATCTAGATTAACATCAGACCAACAATCAAGTAAACAATACCCCAATCCAGAAACTGCCAAAGAAGCCAGCAGCAAATAGCCCAATCAAAGAATCTCTAAGACCACTCCCACCAAAACTGACAGAGCAGAATATAAACTGAAAGTAAATCTCATTCCTTACTAGCACTGATGATGTTACCCACTTTGGGTAATGAAACGTCTGTAAGAAAAGAAGCAAGGTCAGAGAGCACTAAGGATTCCTCACAAACCAAACTGTAGCCAAACCAAGATGGACTCAAGGACCAAATGCTCCCCAGAAGAGTTTTAAACAGCTTCAGGAAGCCAGTCAAGATGGGAGTCCATCAGATATCCACTGAGAGGTCAAGTCAAGAAATAACAGTGTAGTCACAAAAGTAATACCACTGAGCTTCAATATCCCCATCCTCCTAAAGTTTTCCCAATAGAAAACTGGGCTGATTCCATGGGAGAATGTGATCCTGCAGATAACTAGATGCCAAGCCACTTAATAAGTTACTATCAGCATTTTAAATGTTTGTGTGCAACCACTGCACCGCTTCCAGCACTAGTCCAATGGGCTCCCACTGTCAAATGCCAATCAGCACATGGGTTGTTACGTACTGAGCCAACTGCACTTCTGAATGATCTTCAAAGGCAGCCCCATGTAGAGCACATCACAGTAATTTAAGTGGGTGGTAAAGAGGTCAAAGGTCATTGTAGCAATGATTCATTATAACATGCTGTGTTAACTTTGAAGTTACTAGAGTTGCTATCTTTGAAAAATGATACTGTTTGACCAGTTCACACGGAATCCCCTTGGTAAAGGAATTATTATCTGAAACGCATCAGGCCAACAATAACCTATGTTTTCCCCCCGGCAGTTGGAGAATCTCACTTTCTCCTTAACCCTTGAAAAAAAAAGGAAACTACTGATCTAACTGAGGAACGTCAGTCTTCGGGAGAATTCAGTTCTGTTATATACAGTAATTAGTATAATTCAGCTTAGTTTAGAAACTTGGTAATATATTTTCAACAATAAAATCAGCTTTAAGTTGAATGGGCATATGTCACCATCTACATGCAGGATCTAATTCAATAAGTACTTTTATATAGATCAGGCTTTTCCAGGTCTGAACTTGAAAATTTGGCTTTACTAGCTGAGAATTCTTAGAGTTGCATTTTCAATATACCAGATTGAAGTACCAGTTTGAGGACTGATAATATGAACTCCTACAAATCAAAGTCTTCACAAATCTGGAAGGAAAATGACATCAAGGTATTTTTATTTTATAATAACCCGGTTCTTTCTTGCTTATCTTTATTTGAAAGTTTTGCACACCTTGCCATCACAGTAACTCAATGATTATTTGTGTTCCTTAAAATACATTCAGTTGCATCTTTTTTAACTTTCAACTCACTTTTATTACCTAATTATTTACATACTGTATTAGACAGCTTGGGAAGAGCAACAATTTTCCATTCCCTATAAGCATATTGTATGAAGCATTTGAAACTCAGACTCAGAAATGGCTAAGATATTTGACTCATTACTTGTTAATCCATTTGAAATAAACTGTAAAGGAAGGGAATTAGGTTTCTTCTTCCTTCTGTTGGTTCCTATAAAATATAGACAAACACACATACACAGAGCATATGAAGACCAGATACTTGGTTTGTCCAGGAAATAAAATTAATTTAGCCCAATAAACAAACAAATCATTAGATATTTTTATGTTCATTTTAGGATGCAACTGTAGATTATTCAATTATTTCCCTCCCCCTTCTTCCTAGCATTTCATCACCTGTGGTTCTGACATTTGAAATTAATTTCTCTAGCCTTGACTCAATCTTTCACCCCTATAATTAATGCTTACCCACCCCCCACACACACCTCAATTTACATTAAACAGGCTTATTTGGATATGAATCTTGTCAAAAGAACTAATAATTACCAGACGTAAAATAGTATTTTCTACTGTGTGAGTAATAAATAAAATAAATTGTGATTTAAAAAAAAGAAACATAGGTATTTGTATACTGTAGAGGCTATCATGCAGTCTTTTTCGTGAGGTAGCGAAGAGGAGAATCAAAAGACCATCAATTCACAGATGTTTGGGAAGCTGGGCAAGCTGAATTGTTCACATCATATCCTGACATGAGATCTGAGAGGGATGATCCAAGCGACAAGCCTGTTTGTTCCAGTTTTTAATGCATTCTGTGTACAACGATTCTGTCTTGACATCTTTGCTATGTGCAGTCACTATTTTGTATATTTATGCTTATTTTGTTCTTTCAGAAAGATATGAATATGGAGGAATTTTCAGACCAGTGATTCTGTCTGATGTGATTGTATCAGTTGTTCTGCTCTTATGTTTAAATCAAACCTACACATCATCTAAGATTTATTGCCCTCCAGGTTCAGCAATCTTTTCAGGCAGTTGGCACCAGTATACAATTTTGCGGGCACTACAGCATTAGGAGAAGGTCAAAAAATAGACTAATCTTATGAGATTGTATATGAGAACATAAAAATGCATGACATGGAGGCATTTTTAATTTTTGTTTCAAATTTCAGAAGGCACCATGTTGTTGGCCATGGTTATGGGTTGCAGCAAATCAGTCATTTCACCAAAGGATCTCTCGAACTCTTTGAAGCAAAGAAAATTCCAGCCCAGAATAATTAGGTAATTTTGATCCATTGTTCATGACAGAAGTACATTATTCATATTGTTTGCACAACCGTATCATGTCATGCAAATAATCATTTATCCTACCTTGGCCCTTCATGGAAGCCCACAGGTATTACATCTGCACTGAGGTCATTTTATTCAATTTCTGCTTCTGATTTTTTTTTTTTAAGATATGCATTACATGCATCTATTTTTCAGGTATTAATGCAAGCCCTTTGTTCATTCATGACACACCTTTGTGCACCTTTTTCTCTGACGTATGCCCTTTTGTAGGCATCTTTTAAAACTGTGTACACAATTCAGATCTGGGGATGGCATAGCCAATTTGGGAATTGGAATTGGATTAAGTTAAATAAATATGTGCATTGAATCAGTGCATACTAAATGCAACCACAGGGTTACCTTGAAAGGGAATTAGGCATGAAACACTTGTCTAGTTCTAGAGCACAGAGAGGGGAAAAAAGGCCGAAAGCTTGTCTCTATTCTCTCATCCTGGTGTCTGCAGTGGGTAGATGCAGACAGTTCTGGCCAAGACAGAGGTTGATGGAGCTTTGCTATTGAAATAACAGAAGTGCCACGATGTCTCTGGAACCTAAACTTGCAGTTTTGATTAATTGTCTCTGCATTGTCCTCAGGGGATATGCATGCTTGGTATGAGAACTGAATGTACCATTGATTCAGTTATAGCACACAAAATGACACTGGTTTTGTCAGAGATGCGATGATTCATATGCTGAAAGAAAAGGAGAAACATTCAGTTTATATTCCGTTCAAGGTAAAAGCTGCTTTATTTAGAAAAAGGAGAAGTGTGACTTCATGTTAAAAGTTAGGACAAAAAAACCTTGTCTTTTAAAACTCTCATGCTCACGTTCATATTTTATAAAACACGTAACATTTTAATGTAAACTGGAGTCTTTAAAGTTTAGCATGACCACATTTGTAATGTTGAGCGGTACTGTATTTTGTTTGGCTTTTTATTTTGGCCTCAGACAAAAGCCCTGCTAGTATTTTATTTCACTCTTCTTGAATTGTTTTTCTAAAAGCCATATCTTTGTTTTAGATGGAGATGCAAGGTTCAAAAAGCAACGGTATAATGCAGCCACTAAGATGGATGGATTGCATTTTAGGAGATGACCCGCCTGAATCTGAAGGCGGGGTCAAATATGTCATCAGTTTGGGGTCGCTCTGTTCCCACAGGAGACCCATGTCCAGGCCCTCTTGAATTCTATTAACTCTGTTAATAATTCTATTAACAGTCAAGGCAAATGCCAATTTGCCTTGACTGTTAGTAGATCAGATTCTTATGTATAGATAGTATGGAATAAACTCGTAGTATTTTTAAACTCTGTCCTGGCACCTGATTTCTTGTGCCTGACATGAATTAGCATTACAACCGTGAAGCAGATGGTAACTCCTGATCTGATTCTGCTTTTGTGGGGTAAGTTCATTGGCCTCAACTCGGTAAGACTTGCTAAACATAGAAAACATCTGGTAGCAACTGATATTAGGAAAATAGCATAGATGTGGGAAAGACTAGCTTGGAAGCTGTGCTTTTAAATGGTGGATGTAAATCCTGTCAGTCTATTTGCCTGTATATCAGTCTGTCTGTCCGTCCATCCATCTATTCATCTATCTTTACCTTGGGATAACAAGCTGCAATTTTCAACAGCTTCAATGATAACCAATTTATTTATTTATTTATTTATACATACTTTGGGGGTAACAAGCTACAGCTTTCAATTAACCAATTTTTTAAAAAGAACTATAGCAAGCTCATTTTTCACCTGCCTCCTCTTCATTCTCTTGTCTGCTTTTATGAAAAAAACAATATATGAATGAGGATTGGGTTAGCGTAAACTGGATTTTATTAGATCAGCTTTTCTTTTCTCTTATCTCCCCCCCTGCACTTAATTCCTTGAATTAAGCAATTAATGACTACTCACTTTACTTCACTTTGCATAATAGTTGCTTGCTAGTGAGATGGGCAGCATATACATTTAATAAATAATTGTAATAAACTTTGAGGTCACATGGGCAGCCTACAAATTTTATAAACAAACAAACAAATAAAATGTTATCCTTCCTGGAAGGGATTAATATATATGCATATCCCTATCATTTAGAAAAGTCCTCATGGAGCACAATTTCCAGTTCTTTTAGAAGAATGATTCAGTTCCAAGTTATTCAAATGTTTGATCATTGAACACTTGTTTACATTACAGCCAAAGAATTTAACATGTCATGCAGGTACCAACTGAATATATGTCATGAATTCATCTATCTGAGAAATGAGAAAATGTTGGAGCTAATTAGATCTTTTCATAGTCTGTTAGAGATTGTAAAAAGT
The DNA here is from genome assembly GCA_036250565.1 of Sibynophis collaris. Taxonomy (NCBI): domain Eukaryota; kingdom Metazoa; phylum Chordata; class Lepidosauria; order Squamata; family Sibynophiidae; genus Sibynophis; species Sibynophis collaris. The sequence continues at coordinate 11,800 of JANHFK010000498.1, forward strand.
GGGATACCAATAAGGTATGATCTATACACAAGACAGGCTTTTTTCCTTTTTTCAATAAGAAATCCATTAGCATTACATAAAATCCAATTTAATGACAAATAAACTACTTTATTGCTAAGAATGTATCCTCCTGTTGAGAACTGGAGCTCAGGCCTGGGAATCTAAATTGAAGATAAGCTCTTCCTTAAGAGAATAGAATAGAGTAGAATAAAGTAGAGTAGAGTAGAGTAGAGTAGGATAGGGTAGGATAGGATAGGATAGGATAGGATAGGATAGAATTCTTTATTGGCCAAGTGTGATTGGACACACAAGGAATTTGTCTTGGTGCATATGCTCTCAGTGTACATGAAGGAAAATATAAATTCATCAAGAATAATAAGGTACAACACTTAATAGTCATATACAAATAAGCAATCAAATCATATTAGGAAACAGTCAACATAAATTGTAAGGATATCAGCAACAAGGTTACAGTCATACAGTCATAAGTGGGAGGAGATGAGTGATAGGAATGATGAGAATATTAGTAGTAGTGTAGATTTAGTAAATACTTTGACAGTGTTGAAGGAATTATTTGTTTAGCAGAATGATGGCGTTCGGGAAAAATGTTCTTGTGTCTTGTTCTGGTGTGCAGTGCTCTATAGCATCTTTTTTAGGGTAGGAGTTGAAACAGTTTATGTCCAGGATGCGAGGAGTCTGTAAATATTTTCACAGCCCTCTTTTTACTCGTGCAGTATGCAGGTCCTCAATGGTAGACAGGTTGGTAGTAATTGTTTTTTATGCAGTTCTAATTATAATGTGTTTGATGAAGTATGGTATGTAAATATCTTTATCAAGCTTTTTCCTGACTATGAATTCTGAAAGGCAAATACACAGGTAAAATGTAGGCATCCTCTTTTGTGTATGTATTTTCAGCAGTGACTGAAGTTCCAGGTTTTGAAGGACCCTTGTCAAGAAACACTTCAGTTGTTTTCTTCTACCCCCAAATAGCTTCATCAGTCTTAACTACTTACAGCGATTCTTTGACTTATTCTTTTCTCCAGAAGTAATTGAACAACCCAGGGCAGTTCTCTTGTCAAGTATGTATTTTAGGGAAAAGTGCCTCTGCAAAGATGTTTTGGTTAATTAAAATGCACATAATAATGTCTGTGTTAAGAAAGATGCACACAAAACCTCCTATGAATTTTAAGGCACACATTTTTTTAAAAAAATGCAAAGGGATGTAGAAATGGGAAAAATAAATTTAAAGCTGAGGAAATAAGAAAATAAGGGGATTGAAATTGGCAGATTCAGCCATCTGGAACATTCTTCTCTTTTTCCTTCCAGCTTAATGCATATTGGCAAAGCCAAAGAAAAGAAACATGTAAAGAGAGAGAGTCTAAAAAATGAGTGGCACCTTGCACAAAGCAAAACTTTTTTGGAAGATCCTTGCCTTAAACTTTGGGAAATGTCACCCAACTTTATTCTTTTTAGAGAGCCAACTGCACGTTAAGATAAACCCATAACTAGCAATTGTGTCTGGTTTAAGAAAATGTAATATATGCAATGAGGGACAATAAGTTTAATTGGAACTGTAGCATGACAAGAACCTTAATCACTGGAAGGATTTTTTTTAATTGGGTGGGAAGTATCGATCTCTCTTTCCATATTCTTATAAAAATAGTTTTACTGTTGAAACTGAGAGTGGTTTGAGAGAATGAACACAGTATTTGTTAAACAGTTATCGTGCCTGTTGGATTTTTAGTATTTCTACTGCAATTTTCCTTGCCATTTATGCACCTTTTATTGGAAATATGAAAGAGATCTTGAAAAAAATCTAAAATGTCTAAGAAAACCCTATATTGATAATACTAATTGTGCCTCCTATAATGCAGAAAAAAACCAAAGTAATTAAACAGTAATTGAAATATTTATCACATTTTACCATTTATTTCTTGAGAATGGTAATAAGAGTATTATTGCTGCTTACAATCTATTTCTTAAATATCCATTTGGTAGTGTTCATATGACTTGAATTACTTTTAAAAGGTTTAATGAACTTGAGAGATTGAGATTATGATTTCATACATGGTATAAATGCAAAATGCTTCTTTGGTCTGTTAGAAAGAACTATAATATTTATTTCCATAATGACTTCTTTTCAATATAACTAGCACAGTGAGTAATAGAAGACCATCTATTAGAAGAAAGGGAAATTAAATAAAATATGTTTAGTATTAGAATAAATCAATCTTCATCTGGTGTTGTATTGGGCTTTGATTGCTGGAACCGCTGTGTTAACTAAGGATTCTGGGAGTGAAAGTCCACCACAACTACAACATCATTGATCGATTGATTGATTTTAAACATTTATATAGATGCCCGTTTTACTCTGGATGGCTTCTAATAGATTAGGAATATAATGCTATTTGTGATACATTTTTTATGCCATTCATTAGAAAAAAGGAAAAAATATAGCAAAGGCCCATAGAAAACATACTTTAATGCTTAAGAATAAAGCTATTTGAAAAATACTTTTAAATAGACCTCTCTTTCCTACAGTATATGACACAAATATGTGATTTCTTGCAAATGAAAATAACAGTTTCAAAGGAATTATTTTTTGTCAGAACTTCAGCTGCTGAGCACAAAATGCCTATCTCTTCCATAAACCATACCCTGGGGGCTGCTATTCATATTTTAAAATCATGCATATGAAATATAACGGCATATTTATCATCACATCTAGTGATAATGAAAACAACAAATTTATTAGCATGTAATTTTATTATGGTTGAGGCTTATCTGTCTTAAAATGCAAAACAAGTATGAATCTAATTTCATTTGTTACGTGTTACGGGAAAAAGATTGGAAACAAGGAGAATGGGGGAGAAAGCAGAGGAGGTATATTTAAACGGTGGGGGAAAGCAGTGGGTTTTCAGAACAATTAACCAAAAATTTGAGAAATACTTACCTTCTCTGGTTTGCACCGGCTTCTTAGCATAATTTTAGAATTTTTTATTTTAAATTGTGCAAAGTGATCTTTAAGGGACAACAACCAAGGAGGACAACGGTAGCAGAAAACAAGACGACCTGATTGTAAATGTGCAGTTTATATGCCAAAATAGAATTTATGTGGAAGCAGGGGTGGGTTCTACTTATATTTGTTACTGATTTGCAATGGGAGCTTGTGGCACTTCTGTGCATGCACAAAACATCAGAGATAATGTCCGGGTGGATGCCTCCTGCCTCCTGCCGCTAAGAATCGGACAGAACCGGTAGGAACCCACTACTGTGTGGAAGGGTAAGGAAATAATCTTCTCTTAAATCCAAAATGAGAAATAGAAAATAACAAACTCAAATAAGTTGATCAATGGTGTGCTCTACTTGATAGTCTGCAAAAACAAATTATCCATGTTTCTTGGTGGGCAGCTCTTCATAATGCTGCTTCTGACTCATATTTTAAAGCACAATCTTTCTGGTTCTTCAGTGACAAGCAAAGATTTGTAATTCTAATACCCTATTTCCCCTCAAATAAGACATCTTCCGATAATAAGCCCAATTGGACTTTTGAGCGCATGGCAATAAGGCCAAGCACTTATTTCGGGGTTCAAAAAAAATATAAGACAGGGTCTTATTTTCGGGGAAACATGGTACTATAGCAATGAACTGAAGGTAGAGGTTTCTGTGTACTTCAAAAAAGTGGTTTTATTTATTATTTGCTAGTTAGTTTGTTTATTTAAATTCTATGCTACCCATCATGCTATCCAGAGATGCGATGGCTAAATGCAATGAGCGATTTATCATGGATGTAACCAGACAGTGGTACGATATTGCAAGTGAAAGGAGAAGATCTGTTATTGGAATCTGGGCCTGGTTTAAAGCGAAGGATAATGCTTGTGATGAATAGGGCCAAGTAATGAAATCATTACTTCTATGATTAATATTGGGTATTTGGTTCTAAGGCAGTTATCTGGTAAGTTAAAGGACTCAGAGGCAATCATGAATTTGGATATTCAATAGTTTTGGTAACAGTTTTTCAGACCATCTTGGCTTGGCTAACAGCATAACAAAACGTGCCAATGTGATTACAGTGATAGAACTAAAGATGAGTAAGTAAAGACTAAGCTAAGACTTCTAAGCTAAAAGTTCCCTACTTTCCTATTTGGGAGTGAGAATTCTTCAGTACTGAACCACATTCCTCTCTAAGTCATAGACTGGCCAGTTATAAGAATGCTTATAAGATGCTTGATTAATATGGGGACCTGAAGGCCATTGATACTTTACTAGCATTTCCACAACTGTTTGACTTACTGGTATGTGAGTTCAATGTGTAATAATTAGAGAAAAGGATGCACTAATAGTGTGAGTAATTCTTATAGCATTACAAGGAAAATTCTATTCCTGACTACCCATAAGGTACACTCTATTTTCTGATTCAAAATGGATATATGTATCAAAATGTTCCAATGCCATAAAATCTGTACATATAATGGCCATCATAGCTGAGTTTCTCAGAAATTCCAAAACTGTAAGAACAGCGCGAAGCCACATATTACTGCTCTTTCTTGAGAATATATTGGATTCACTGGGACGGTCTCCCATGTACTACAGTATAACTGCATAAAAGTGTCAATTCCAGCTGCTGGCTATTGCCTATAAAGCTCAACATTTCATAGGGCCTGGTTACTCCAGGGACTGCCTATCTCCAATAGTAGCTGCC
>JANHFK010000500.1:13661-23672 GCA_036250565.1 Sibynophis collaris
ACAGAACCTGCTCCATCAAAAGCCCCATAAATATTTTTCTGTTTTGTTTTTGTAAGGTCATTGTTTTTTTCAAGGACAGTAAGAGAATTCTCCAAGATTTTACAAAAATGTATTTCTTTCTTGCACAAGGATTGTCAAGTCAGGATTTTAGTAGGCACTTCATTGCTCCAGTGTGTAGCAGCTCAGCATTCTCAAGAGAGATTAAAGACAAGCCACTTGAGTCTTACTGTTTTTGATTCAAGCTTTTGCTGAATATGTTGCTTCTGCACACAATCCCCACACGATCATACAAGCTAGTTAGATGGTATCCATAAATGATATTGCTCAGGAGGTTGCCTGGCACATTACAGTGAATATAATACTTGAAACTACAGACTGATTGCAATTAACAAATTATAAGAGTTTGTGTCAAGCACTATATCAAAACTTAAAATAAGACCTAAAGAACGTCATCGCATATTGGGCTGAAGAGAAGGAACTCAATGCAAAGAAATATTGCTTGCATGAAATTACCTAAGCCACAGTCATAAACATGTAATTATGAAGAAATCTCTTAAACATACTTGCTTTTTATGTTTGTTCTGCTTTGAGTAATATTCAGGACTGATGCAGCTGGAAATTAAGTTATGCATGAATATCTAAAATTGCTCTTTTACCTATATCTAGTTTTACATTTCAAGATGGTTTGGAAGCTATTTATATTTTATTTCCAACTTCCAATCAGTGAAGGACAAAAAACATTTCATGTAACTTATAAATGAAAACTGAACTTATCATTTTTGTAGTGGATATTATCATGTTACTTGGATGCAAATTTAAAGTGCCTGAAAGTGCTTGAAAAATGGGGAAAATTCAGGATCAATGCAATGATAATTAACAACATCTTATCTACCCAAAAGAGATAGTAAATGAAAAGAAATGACTTTATGTTCCTTAATACAGGTATTAATATGAATTGAGGTTTTTTTAGCACAAGAATATGATATTTAAGATATTTAAGAATGTTTTCATACCAATATAGGTTGAAGTCTGAGGGAAAATATTGGCTTGTTAATATTTTAGTGAGGATAACATAAAAATGTTCATGAGATTAAAAAAAAAATATCCCACTTGAAGTCAGATCTTGGATTTTTGATCATGAAAAACCAAACATTGTGCAGAATATTTTACCTCAGGGAAGTGGTCGGGGCATTCTGGCACTTAATTGTATTTTACCTTGCTGGTCACAATCTGCGCCTGGCCCGAATTAGATAACAGTATTGCCAATTTAAAATGTCAGGTAATTTTGCCAGTTGAAGCACAGAGGCTGGCCTTGTTATTTTAAAGTGAATTAGGAAAATCTGGTAATTTAGTGTAACACATGTAAAGGGAAATGTAGTCCAGCACTGCTCAATTCTTTTCTTCCTAACCATTTGTTCATGCATGCCTTCACTTTCACACTTATTAGATTAAGCAAAAGAATGCCACAGGACCCTTCCAAACTTTTGAGCAACTTCCAAAGGAAATGCCAGTAAAAAAGAAAGCAGTCACTCAGCATTGGACACAGTGAGGAAGACAGACACGGGAAGGTGTCGTTTTCTTGTTGGGGCTGGCAAAACCAGGCAAACAAAAATTCTTGCATGCATGGTAAGATGTGATTTGCATGCCAGCCTGCTTTGTCTGAATGCCTCATCACTTAATGGACTGTGAGGAATAAGGACATAAACACAAACATTGTCAGTCAGTAGGAAGCACCTTCCTAGAGTTAGTGGACTAATCTGTTGCAATATCCACTTTTCTTTTTTAGACTGTCATTTCTTAGAAAGGCATGTTTTCTAATTGCTGAAATATATTCTAAATATTAAAATACTGGAAGAGTAAAACATAAATGCTTTGCTCTTTTGGAAGACTAGGAAATATATCTTCTCTAGTCTGGCACTGTATCTTCTGGTATATAATAGTAAAGCAGGGGAAAAGCACATGCACACACAAACACACACACCTTTGAGTCAGTGCTGACTCCTGGCAACTGCCTAGACTGGTCCCTTCAGTTTTCTTGGCAAGATTTCAGAAGTGGTTTATCACTGCTACCTTCAAAAGACCAAGAGAAAATAACTGGCCCAGTGGTGGGTTTCTACTGCTTTGCTCCAGTAGTAGTGGTAGCAGGAGGCTCCACCCATCCGCCCAGATGTCATCACGAATGCTTTTTGCATGTGCAGAAGCGCCGCGCACGAGTGCACTCCCGTTGCAAATTGGTAGCAAAGGTAAGTGGAACCCACCACTGAACTGGCCCAAGGTAACCCAGCTAGCTTTGTGCCTAAGGTGGGATTGAAATTCACGGTCTTCTGATTTCTAGCTGATGCATTAATCACTACTTCATATTTATTGATGTAGGGCACCACAGGTGTATTCCAGACCATAGGGATCACTTCATAGAAGGCTAGCCTGTCACTGAACCCCAGTTTTATGAACTTTCCATAAAGGGAGACTCCAGCAGGCTGTCTCTAGATGTTTGTATCATATACTGGTAGATAGAATCAATATTGGTCCTGTATAGTGTATCCCAGTGCTGGGCCATATAGAGTTAAGTTCACCAGATGGAAAGCTTTGTGGTGTAGTATCTAACACCATAACAATGTGCCATTCTATTGTGCCAAGCTATCCCAAGTTCTCACCTGAGCAATTATTTTGTACGTATAGTCTCACCTCTAGGGGGGTTGAATTACAAAAATTGTTTTCTTAGAATGCCATATTTATTTCTTTTACATAAGCATCCATTTCTTCCACATAAACAAATATATACCCAAGTTGTTTTAGACTTCATAGAAATTAAGCCATTCTAAATCCAGTGTTATTTCTGCATAATCATACAATGGATTGTCCTGGGCTAAACTATTTGGTTTGTCTGAACTTTGATTAAGCCTACTGTGTAAATTCAAGCTTTATAGTATGAAAACCATGAGTAGCTAATGACTTGATGTAATTACGAACTCAGCCACTCTGATTTATCTAAATCATGATTTTAAAAAAAATAATAGGGCTTATCATGTTATATTAATCTGGCTATAAAGTAGAGGAGAAAATATATATATAAATCTTTGTTTTCAAAACAATGAATTGATAATATGATAAAATGCCCATGATGTTTTAGAATAATAAATGTTGGCAGTGTAACCCATACAATACTCAGTTCTCATTTTCAGATGACTTCATAACCTTGAACATAATTTGAGTAAAGTATTATACTACTTAACTAATTCCAAGGAAAAAGAAACTCTAAAGGCTTCAGATGCAGTCACTTCTCACTCCTATTTCCTTTATTAGAGCACAAATATTCTGCTCATGAATAAGTCACAGTCAATCATTCATTTTGCAATCATTAACTATGCACTGCATATACTACAGGCACTTCAAATAATTAAGCACAAGTGTTCTTTATAATCCATGTAGATTTGTCAATTTTCCCCAAAAATCCATCTTGTTAGACATGCTTTGCTTCCCTAGACATGCAATCAAATAACATGCAGAATAAAGAGTCTTCATAAAATCCCATTTTGTAAATGTACTTGAAATTGCATTAACACAATTACTTTCATTTTGTGTTTATATTATGCCTATTCACAATTGTCATAACGCATTAATACATCTTCAAGACAATGGTATTGCAATATTAGAAAACGTATAGGCTACATGTTAAAACGCTGCATTGAAAATGTGCCATGCTAATGAAGCATTATAATCCAATAGATGCTAAAATCAATTAACGATTTGCCAGTCTGAATTTTTCTTTTTTCCTCCTCAAAAGGTGGGAGGGAAAGGAATAAAAGATTCTTTCCACCACCCCCTTACTATTCTTCATTTAAAACTGGTCTTTTCATAGAGTAGATGGTGAATCCAGTCTCAGCACTTCAGCTTAGTAAAATCCTTTTTATTAAGTAAAATGAAGGATGAACATTGCAAAGAACAAATATGTCAGCATATATCCAATCTTCCATCAACCTCTTCCAGAATGTATCATATGCCAATGGATTTGTTTATCAAATGTGGAAATGTGTTGACTTATTTTCTCTCTAAGGTGTATTTCTAATTTACATATCCATACAAAGGTGTTTGCCTAAAATATATATATTTATGCATTTTTAGTTGCATAGAAATAGGGAAATTAGCTAGGTAAATTATATTTAGATTGCTACAGTCTTGCACCAATGTAGTTTCTGAAACAGGCTGGCCCTTATCCCAGTTGGGAATCTATTCCATAAAACATAAAGGTTACAATCTCCTTTGTGTCAAGCTTAACCCCTAATGACTACATTCACCCCATCCATGTGGTGTTTGCGGCAACAATATGGAAATAATTCCATGCTGTTTTCTTCTAAGAGGTTTTTGCAATATACTAGTCCAGTTTCTAGCTCTGGGTTTGGGCTGAAAAAGGACTTTATGGGTAGCAGCTATAGTGAAATATTATATAACAATCAATCAGTCTTTACATCTGAAACATCTTACTTATAATACTGGAATCAGAACATCTTTGGTTTTTAAAGTTAATTTAGAAAAAAGCAGGGGAGGAGGAGGAGGAAGCCATCACATAGAAAGGAAATAAGGAACAAATGGATATTATGTTGTATATTCCAAATTACTAAGAATTACTGGGCAAGAGATGAAGAGATGATGTTTCAACACCAAGAGTTACATGTCATATTGGAGGGAGATTTCCAAGGTAAAGAGGAACTTCCCATAATGTTCAATTATGAGAATTTAAAAAAAAAAAGAATTGATGTAATTAAAAAAAAATAACCAGCCTGCTCTGAAAGATATGGCAGGGAATGGATGCAAACAAAAAAACTGTGTTCAGCAGTATGTGGGGAACAAGAATAAGAAAAGTTCAGAATGCCATGGGGAAAATAGAAGTCTGCAATAAAATATTTAATAAGCAATCTGTGGCCCAAGTATAAATGTTTTATTACCAAACATAGCTTTGACCCACCCCAACTGCTCTCAAGTTTTCCCCCCTTTCTTCCATTACTTTATTTAAGATCCATGAATGTTTGACTTGCCACCACATTTAGAGTCCTTTTTAAAAAATGTAGGTGCTACAGAAGTGGTAAATCGACCTAATCCCATAAATGCAACAGTATTTCTTGCAGAGAGTATTGTCGTCAGTATGTATTAATCATATCACAATCATGTATATCAACACTGCCATGAAAACTTCTAATTTTCAAGGTTTCTGAGCTGCTGCCAGAAAACATTAGTCTGGCATATTCTAGAACTGAAGTGGGTGAGAAGCGAAATATCTTCAAGGAAAAACAAAGTTGCTTTTTGAGAAAAGCATCTTTGGGACAGATTCTAGACATAGTTCCTGAATATGCTCAGATGACAATTCCCTAACATCTCTTGACCTTTCTTCACACTGCAAATTTGGACCAATTCATATATATTCAATCCAGCTAGATTTGAACTTTTGAGTTCAATTCATTGAATCCATTTAATTTGATTTGGATTATTGAATTAATTCAGAAAAGTCCATTTCCATGTATGTGTGGAAGTATCCAACACTTCTGAACTATCAGATTTGATTATTTGCTTTTCTGATTCAATTTGGAAAGCCAGTTTGATTCAGGCCTTTGAATCAAATTTCTAGGCTGAACTTTTACTGAGCAGTTATTTCATTTCATTTTCTCTAGCTATATTTTATATATTTATAAACTCACTCACCAAGTTTCTATATACTAGGAGATATTCCTAATTTCAATTTAAGTGTGCCTTATAACATTCCTTTTGTATTTGCAGAAATGTGTTTGAAAAGTCATGAGAGATGTACATTGGGTTATATAATATTACTATTAACAGGATGAAGGCTTCTTCTCGGAAAATATGGATTATAATCTACTGCAATGATCCAGTGCCATCTTCTATGCCTAAATGAGAATTAGAATTTAAGTATTCCACTAGTCCAGTATCTTAAAGACAACATTATATTGGCTCTCTATTACCATATCCTGTAAATAAGTCAGCACTGCTGTTCATGTTTTCCAAGGGCCTTGAGACCATGTTTAAATCAGGAATAGATCCACTAATGTATAACTAAAGTTAGGGAAACAATGCCTCTGGAGATAGAGATACATTTTTATCCTTAAACTTGAGAGTTCTGTTGTTCTAGTTGTAGACATGTACATAATGTGATGCAGCTGCTAAACAGGAAAATAATATCTTAATTTTAGCAGTGATCATGGTATATAATTGCTCCAGTGTCTTCTGCCTTGATTAGACTTCACTTTGAATTCTGTGTCCAATTCTGAGCACCCCATTTTTTTAAAAAGTGAAAATTAAAACAAGGAGAAGCACTACCAAGAGAAAAGTCTGTAAATCAATCCATGTGAGGAATGGTTAAAGGATATGGGAATCCTTATCCTACAGACCAGAAAATGGAGGGAGGATAGTATATGTTAACAGTCTTGAAACATCCACAGGATTGTTATGAAGATTTATTTTCTAATACCTCAGAGAGCAAACCCACAACAAGTGGATTAAAATTATAAGGAAGTTGATCCAGGCTAATCAATAGGTGGAATCTCCTGACTGTACACGTTACCAGTCCGTGAAACAGCCTGCCACATGAAAAGGTGAATTCTTTTATACTAGTACAAAGGCAGGATGGCCATCCATTAGACATATTAGAGTGGATCATGCACTAAGCAGGAGTTCAATTAGATGATCTTTAAGTCCCTTCCAACTCTATGATCCTCTTTATCTCTTTCTATTTATCTTAAAAAGGGTACTCCTCCTTCTGTCTGGATTTTCATAGAAGCCAAACCAAATGAGAGCTCATTTCTGAAGACTTTTCTTGCAAAAGTATGTCTTTAACTTTGCCAAGCTGGAAATACATATCTCATAATTACTTTAATCATTAGAAAATGCAAATATAATTGAGAATTTGTTGGGTGCCTGAACTTTGAAATGATTATACAAATCTGTCATAAACCAGTTTCTCATCCCAATATATATATATATATTAAAATCAGCATATACAAACCCAACTGTGTAATTAAACACTATTTTTAAAAATCTGACTATAGAGAGGTTGATGCTAGGCTCTGAATGTGGGGGACAGTATAATGCATGTCTTTCCCTTAGAACAGATAGCTTTTTAACAACTTTTAAGTATACATTAAAAAATAAAAACAAATTTGAGTTGTTGAACAAAATAGATCTGTATCTCAAGACCTTTCTTTTACTATCTCAATAGTCACAAAACCTCCATTTCTGCTTTTTGTTTGCTTCAGATTTCCAGTGCCTAATGTCTTTGTAATGCAATGAAAGTCTTGCTGTAAACGTATCTATTCTGTTTTGAAAAATGTGGTGTCTGGCTATTGTATGGTGCATCTTGAACAGATACTGGGGTCTAGTGATGGATTTTATCTGTATATTTTGAACTCTTGTATCTTGTTGAGTACCTGTGACTTGGCCAAATTAAAACACAGAAACAGAATACTGTTGATATAGGGTCATTGCTTTTTCTAACTACAGTTTTCCAAACTATAAAGTTCTGTGTTAGCTTCATTGAGGAGAGGAGAGGAGAGAAAAAATAGAAAGAAATGAATTTTTAAAAATGGTATGGTTGCTGTAATTTTGTTGGTTTTTTGCTTGGGGTTTCACAGAATTCAAGTATCCCATATTCCTGTTGAGATAATCCAAATTCTGAACGCCTTTGTAAGTGAAAATGGTGAGGCAAGACAATGTGTTGGTGTTAAATATTGAGCAGTTTGTGGCTTAATGTATTGTATGAATCCGGCCAATACAATAGTTTATGATTCAGTAGGATGCAGACATTGTCATAGAGTCAAACTGTTCTAAAACATTAGTGTCCAATAATGGTCAGCCCAAGATATCGGGAAGGCAATTAAAATAACAGGTGTTGCATATCCCTCCTTTTGTTTTTAGACATAATTTGCTGAACTGTTATGGCTGTTAGATCTATTTCCCATAAACTTATTTTTTTCTTTTCCTTTGGATTATCTAATTCAGAAGTCACCACCATATCCTATAAGTAATAGATTCCACTCCTAGTTAATGCAGTCTAATGCTACTCCTGGTTTGGAATCTAATACTTGCTTTTCACAGATAAATAAAAAGATCTGCCTATTTAGTTTATGGATTGCTTTGTGTCCATATTTGATTCTGGTTTTTATTCTGCTTTTCTTCTCCCTGTCATAAATTGTGCACCAAACGTCAAGTTGTAGTTTCAAAGATTGGAAAAGTTCGGTTCGTTCACGATTTGATTTTTTTGCTTTTTAAAGAAAAAATATTTAATACAGAGAATTGTGTTTGTCAAAAATGTTCCTACAAAAGCACTGAAGCGTTGAAAGCCAAGGACCTTGATCAAAACATAATAGATGTCTTTAAAAAAAAATTAGATGACGAAGTAAAGCAAATGTTAATAGCTCAGACATATTTTAAAGGAAAGATTTCATTACTGCTTCTGCATTGATTCACTTAGAAGCTTTTTCTGCCTTGCTTTTTCTTCAACTAGGATGCAGGCAGCCAACAGATCGGCTTCTTGCTTGGAAGCTGTGGTGTCACTGTAGCCTTGACTAGTGATGCATGCCATAAAGGGCTACCTAAAAGCCCTACAGGGGAGATACCCCAATTTAAAGGTAAGTTTGTGCAGGGTTAACTCAATACCATGTGATTTCATGTCCCAGTGATGAACAAAAGTAGAGAATCACACTAATTAAAAGATGCAAAAGATGCATCTTTTAAAAGGAAAATTTATGTCTTCCAAATCAGTGTAAATTTTCAGATCTGTTCTGTCTATCTTGCCTGTTCTAATCCAGTGGTTCTTATAGTTGGGCATAATTGTCATCTCAGGACCATTGAGAAGGACCCAACTGAACCCTTATTGTCTCCTGGCAGGGTGAGGTTAAATGGAACAGTTCACTGAAGCCAACCCACAATCATCCTGTCTTCTCCAGACCTTGAAATCCAAAACTTTTCTTCCAACTAATCAGTAGAACAATGTATCTTGTCTTCTAAACTACCGTGGGTTCTGGAGTAATAAAAATCCTTTCATTCTCAGATTTGCAAAATAAAATTTGCTAGAAATCATTCCCTTCTATATTTATTTTATCCTGGGCATGGCATGGGAGGGTGTATGTAAAATGAAAAAAAGAAGCATTTATAATGCCTTCCCTCTTATCACACTCGATACTTTTCAAAGCTTCTGAAAGGAAGGTGGTGGCATGCCAACTGCTTGGCAACCAGGCGTGAGAAGAGGGGAGAGTCAGAGAGGCTCCAGGAATAGGAAGTTGATCCTCTTTGGGCAGTGTAGTCCAACACCTCCAGTGCCTATTTGAAACTGGGGCCAAAGTCTTAGGCTGAGCGTGCTCAACAAGAATTTGATTTTGCATCTAATGATTCCAGCATTTACTAATCTTCTGTGTTATGTCCGAGTTGCTGAAGAACACTTTACAAAGGTCATTTTTATTAAAGAAATGTGGACCACAATATTGCCTGATGGCTTTTGTTATTTTTAAAAAGTTGCTGTATGTTTGTTTCTAAGGATGGCCAAAGCTACTGTGGTTTGTGACAGAATCAAAACATCTTTCGAAACCTCCTCGAGATTGGTTCCCCCACATCAAAGATGCAAACAATGACACAGCGTACATTGAGGTGAGTGCAGTGTGCATAATATATTTGTTCATTCATATTCACATGTGGATCATTTCCATCTATTACTCCAGGTCCAGCTTAATAGCGGATCAAATATTTTAAATAAATATATTGCAATGTGCTCATTAAATAGTCATTAAATCGCGGCATAGTCAGCTGGTTCCATCGTTGACTATCGGGGGCAAAACATTGGCCCCTGCAGAGAGAGCTCGCAATTTGGGAGTCCTCTTAGATGCCCGGCTGTCCTTGGATGAACACCTGACAGCCGTGGCTAGAGGAGCTTTCCATCAGGTTCGCCTGATACGCCAATTGCGACCCTTTCTGGACCGCGATGCTCTACGCACAGTCACCCATGCCCTGGTC
>JANHFK010000500.1:39333-52675 GCA_036250565.1 Sibynophis collaris
TTTTTGAACTATTACCATCTGGCAGACGGTACAGGACAATAAAAACAAGGACAAATAGGCTGAAAAACAGCTTCTATACCAGAGCAATAACTATACTGAATTCTACTGTATAGTGCAATATTAATGCAATATGAGGGATTTTCAATATAATTATATAGAATGTTTTTGTTTTATTTTTTTATGTATAATGTACACTGAAGATGGCATTTCATTTCATTGTACGAGGTGCAATGACAATAAAGTAAACTACTACTGCTACTACTACTAATAGGTTTGTCACCACTTCCCAATATTCATAGGTTTCATACATTCTTTGGAGGACAGGTTTTGAGCCTATGTTGATAAGTCTTGTTGTGATATGCATAATAGCTTAGGCAGTCATTTTGCAAAGCTTAAGACTACATTTGCTGCTAGCTGTCAAGTAACATGCAGGGTTTCCCAACTGATTTTAGATCAGTTGTTTTCAAACTTAGCAACTTTAAGATGTGTGGATTCCAACCTCCAGAATTTTCTATTCGGTAAATTCTGGGAGTTGAAGTGACACATCTTAAAGTGGCCAAGTTTGAAAAACTGCTGTTTTAGATCCAAATATGGGGTTTGTCAGCAGTTTACTGCATTTTTTTGGTTGTTATGCAATGGAAGATAAAATTATTCCCATCAAGAGAGCTTGCTGCTGATTTAGAAGCATCAGACACAAATATCCAGACTACTATCTTTAGGGTGACATTTAACAGGATCCTAAAACCAAAATCCCAAACATAGGTTATTACAATATACAAAACCACAGTTCCACTTTGATTATGAACTATTCCAAACAGAATGGACCTCACAATTAGCCAGACTGCTTTTCTTAAAGATTCTTGAAAGCATTTTGCTCCAACCTCAGTAGATGGCAGTATAATATTTAATTAATAAATAAATGCAAGTATGTACAGTACTGCTTTCTAGGCCTTCCTTTTAATTCTTTCCTTATTCTATTATTCCCAAATTGAACAATGGAATCATTGATGTGACAAGTCTGGCTGTCGTATTGAATTAGTAGTGTTGAGGAATCTTGTTGACAAAAGAACTCTGTGCATACCAATCCAGCAGTACGTTTCTCATGTAACTCTATCTTATTTCTTAATATAGATCCCCTGCACGTTACCTACAAAAGAGACAATTTCATGCCCCTTTCATGATTTCATTTATATTCCCCTTATTTACTGTACTATTTTTCTCTTTCAAACTTTATTTCTCTCTCTCGCCAGACACATTGTTCTTTGAGGAGTGTATGTTTGATGGGGATAATAGGTATTAAAGGTCATGCAGCTAGCTCCCATGGAATTACATTGGATAATGAAGCTGGTCTAGAATGCAAAAGCCCCTATTTTTTCATCCTGTGCTTATTGTTCAGATATATCACAAAAATAATATTTGGTGGAAAAAAACATGTATTATGCCAGCAGAAAACCAGGCATGCACCCTTATTTTATTTCTTCTTTTTGTCATGAATAGTGCATTTCAGAAATTTGTTTTTGTATTGCATTACTTACATTTTGTACTTTCACATGACCCTCCCCCCCGTGAAAGCCTAAATTTCACAATGCAGAATGTTTAAGGGGAGAAACCCACCTTCTTATAAGATGTTATTTAAACATTGAAAGCTTCCCAAGTGAGGTTGGAGATGGCATCTCAGGTACAATATATTATGTACAAAAGAGAAAGGGGACAGTAGTGAAAAGAATATATGAATTATAATGAATTTTCAGCCTGGGACATAAATAGAATAAAATGAAAAAGAAGAAGCAATATGCTGCAGTCTTGAGAATTCCTAGACTGTTATTGTAGATATGAAGAATCTTAATAGGGTGGGTATTGCCTTGGGTAGAAGAGTGTTTTTGATGAAGATCATGATGATAGCAATAGCACTTAGCAGTAGCACTTAGACTTATATGGCGCTTTACAGTTCTTTACAAATCTCTCTAAGCAGTTTACAGAGTCAGCATATTGCCCCCAATAATTTTGGGTCCTCATTTTACCCACCTCAGAAGGATGGAAGGGCGAGTCAACCCAATGATGGAGGAGGAGAAGGAGGTGAAGAAGAAGAAGAAACATTTTAAGATTAATCTCCCAGATTTCTGATTTTTTCCTCTTTTTGGAGGTGAGACAAAAGTATTTTGAGGAAATTCTATTCAGTAACATCGAGCTATCAGCCATAGACCTTGCTGATTTATATTGTTCTCTGAAATCAAAGTATTTTATTTTATTGAGTCCTCATTGGTGACAAGAGATATTTTAAAACTACTTCTTGTAGAAGAGTTTAAATCCTGAACCTAACCATGTTTAACTGATTACTGCACGGATCAAACAAATTGGATTCAACGGAGCAAGGGGATATTAATATGGACAATTTGAAAGTTTATGTCTCTGAGGTAATCTCTGTAGAAATATATCTGACTACTCACATATATGATCCCAGGTTGTAGAGCTCAGCAATTCATATTCCTAGCTCTGGTGAAGATAAGCATTTTCAATACGGGGGAAGTGATGGATGTATATAATGTACAGTTTCAAATACTGCCCTCAGCAAGGGCACAGGGCAACATGATTATGACTTATTATTAATAGAGCAATGCAAATGTCTAGCTTCTAACAGTACAATCAATATTTTACACTAAGAATATGCACACAACCATCCTTGGACCGTTTAAAAACAATGATAACATTTGTTGTGCTATTACAGTGTTCCTTCCACTGAGTTAGTTCATTAAAAAGAGAGTACAAATTATAAGACTTTATATGTCTGTACAAGTTCAAAAATCCACAGCTTTTCTTGAAACTATAAGGTTAATGCTTAACAAGACCTTTTTAATTTAAAAAAAACATCTGGCAAGCCATTTTGACTTTGTAACTGGCTTGTTACTGGAACAATGTTTGAGTTCAGTGGGTAGCCAATAAAACTAAGGGACCTCCCCCATGACAGACTTGAACAAAAAACCTGATACAGGTCATTATTTAATTATCAGTGTCTCAGTCTGAATGTAGAGAAAACCTTTGGCCCAAAGCAGCACTTTAAAACTAGGTTTACATGTGCAAAGAAGGAAAAGAATGCTTTAAAAACCTAATTTAGTAGATGTTTTGAGAATATATAATAATTTCCCACCTATAATTTCCCAATATAAATTTGAAAAATCATTCTCATCAGATTTTAAAAAATAGAGTTACCCATAATTTCGAAGAAAATATTCTTAAAGAAGAGGTGAGAAACTATTCCTAAAAATGCCAAGTTTATTTGGCCACCAGACAAGAAGGAAAGAATAAAATAAAATGATTAGCCTTTGCATTCAACAAGATTTATGTCTTAAGACAATAAAACAGCTTGGAGGCAACTTAATATACCAGTTGCATGAGCCTCAGCTCTTGGGAAATGTAAGGAAAGCAAATGCTATCCCATAGAGATTTGAAGAAGCAGAAGGCTTCCCCAAATCTCTTCACTATTTGTTCAATGGCTGCTTCCAATATTTGCACTGAGGTGAGCAAATATTCAATAAAAATATCACCAGCAATCCTGCTCCACCTCTACAATTTCTTATTCACATATCTTGAAATAAGCTCCATTCAGTTCAATTGGGTTTACTTTTGAAAAGGCAGTGGTGGGATTCTCCTGCCGATGCTATAAATAAATAAGTAAAAGGAAATCTGGCATGCTAGAGACAAATTATCTTTGAATGGCTAATACAGAAATTAAAGAGTTAAATTGAATGAGCTGATTTACAGTATTCATGAGAAATGCAGGCAACTGGCTAAGTGCAAAACACCTTAACCATGTGTAAACTTTAAATACTTGTTCGCTGAGTAGTTAAGCAAAGGTACTGACCTTCCAACATTTTTCATGAGGTTTGTGAATAATTGAAGTAAATGTGTAGTAGCTGTCTTAATAAATCAAGGATTGCCTCTTGTGAAGTACCTATTCAACATACAGGAAAATCTTATTCTAACATTGTATTAGTATTAATCCAGTTATATATAAACTATCTTGGACTTTCTTTTTTGCCTCCTTTCCACGTACTAACCAGTCTAACCATGCTTAGCTTCTGAAAACAAACAAAGCTGGATGTTTCTAGAATAATATGAATGTCCATTTTACATTTTCCAAAGGGGAAAAAGCTTAAAGTAGTGGTAGGGATAAATTCCTGATTTGTAGGATTGAATACCCTCTGAAACATTTCCATAGGAATAGTTACTGTATGTTAATGTATTTCTGCAAAATCAAAAACATTCTTACCGCAAAGATACTACTCTTGCTTAAATTTTGAAGGATTAAGCTCAGTTCTGCAGATGCACAGAGTATTGTCTAGAACAGTGATGCCCAAACCGGAATGCACAAGCATGTGCGCACGCCGGAACACTGGAAACACAAAGAGCAGCTGGCCGGTGCACACTTGCCTGTTTTTTTGGCCATTTTCAGGCCATTTTTCGGCGCTCCGGCACCAACCAAAACCAGCTGGCCGGCGTGCATGTGTGTGCCAGAAACCAGAAGAGCAGCTGGCGACAGCACGCATGCCCACAGAGAGGGCTCTGCATGCCACCTCTGGCACTCATGCCATAGGTTCGCCATCACGGGTCTAGAACAACAAAAATCCTTAAACAGCCCAGATATAGGAGATGACCAGGCTGAGCTTGAAGGAGGGGTCAAATGCATCATCAGTCATGAATCCCTGTGCTCCCACAAAAGATCTAAGTTCAGGTCACCTTGAATTCCTTCTACCCCTATCTACCACCAATTTCCTTTGGCTGTTAATAGATTCTTGTAGAGAGCTTACGCTTGCAATAAATCTTTATATCCATTTGAACTTCCAGGTCTCCTGATTTCCCTGGTGCTTGACACCCTGCCAAGATACTTGGATCTATGAATTGTGAAGAGAAAACTCTCCTTTTACTATCCTCCTTTCAATCTCCATTATGAATATAGATTACAAAATAGGGTTGTGCAAGCCACTTGAGGATGTTGTTCACAACCCTATAGCTTCATGAAATTTGGCACAGCCCTTTTAAGAGACTTTCTGATTATCAGTGGATAATAAGGTATGCCAATTCTACCAGTACAACTGTCAAATTGAAACCAACCTAATACTTTTGCAAGGAATTTTACCACCCAATCAAGAGCTATTTGGAATCTCTGCTCTAGCTGCATTTCCCATATTGTAAGACTCAGGCATCCATACAGCCAACCAAATAAGATGATGCTCAAAACCACTTGCTTATTTGGGAGTTGATTTTATATCACCTCTATATCCTGCAAGGGCTCTTATGTAAACATCTGCATGCTTAGAGGAATTCCAATGTTTGCAGAAGTTGTGGCAAAAGATATCTGTAGAGAATAAAACACCCAAAGGGATGCAAAACAAATTTTCAGGAATATGCTATGGGAGTGAAGCATGCATGGTGATCATGATTGGGAATGGAGCTGGAACACCAGCGACAAGGGGGCTCAAATGGAATACCTTACAAACTTATTTTCCCTGGGGCTTCAGTGAAAGTAGAATCACTGACTCACTTCCCCCAATGGCATGTACTGTATATAGCACCTTTCCCATGCCAAATATTTTGTCTTTACAGTATATTTGCCAGGCCTTGCATATCCCCTGCTCCAGTGCAAAATCTCCTAGAGTACTGTTTCTCAATTTGGCAATTTTGAGATTTGTGGACTTCAACTCCCAGAACTCCCCAGCCAACATGCTGAAGAAATCCATGCATATTAAAGTTGCCAAGGTTGAGAAACACTGTACTAGAGCATGATTGACAGGTGAGCATCCAGCAGCAATTCAGACATTAAAAAATATAGCAAAAAAAAAAGATAAATATTTTAAGGAGCCTTGTTTCAAGCCCTCATCAGGTTTACCTCCCTAAGGATTCTCTTTAGAACTTCATAAATTGAGCACAGCTTATCCCTGTGACTAGAGAATAAACATCTCAAATGCTTTTTTCTTTTAAAGTTGCTAACTGAAAGGACCCCCATGTTGTTAAAGTAGAGCACTGTAAGGGATGAATACTTAATGAGATCTAGGAACCCTTGGGGAAGAGTCTTTGAGCATATGCAGGAAAAATAAAACAAGGGCCTAGAGGAAAAGGAAAACATACATTTCTCTGAATTTTCTTGATATTTTCCCCTGAAATCTTCAACCTACATTTCCCTAGCCTCAGAAGACAGACTAGGAAAGCATGCCACCACAATTCATTTTTAAACACAGAGAGAGCTAAATATACTACTCAAATTGTTTCCTGGAAGACTGCAGCATCCTTCTTTGGTGGCTGGTGTGGTTTCAATATATCTGTTTTTCAAGGCTGATCTATAGTGGCATTATGATGAACTATGGGACCACTGACAAGAGAGTAAAAAGTCACATTATAAAAACTTCATGCTGGCACAGATGTCATACCTTTGTGGTAACGCGTCCATAAAATAGGCATGGCTAACATGCCACTCCTCAGCCCCATTGCAAAAGCCATAGTTTCAGAGCTTTGGGGGAAAATAATTTGTTCTAGCTGTTGTGTGGGAAGGAACAGAATGATCTGGCTTACAGATCATATTGAACCATAATGTGATTTGTTCAATTTTGAGTTGGCATATTGTATGAACCCATCCACGGTAAATGAGGTATTGTTGCTTAGCAAGAACATCAAAACAGAAAATAGTTGAGTGACTGTTTTTCATTCTCCTTCATTCTTCTTCTCTGAACCCTCTGTTCTTCAAAGCCTTTGACCCAATAGTACAATATCATATAGAAATACACAAAAATGAATGTATTTTCTTATATTAGTCACCCTAATTGGTTCTCCCTCCTATTGTCTTCCATTGTCAACTTCAGAATTGTGAGATCTTTATCGCTGGAGCTTATCTTTGAAATGTGTGTGGGAGGCATGTGTGCACTCTCTCTCTCACACACACACACACACACCTTTGAATCAGTGTTGATTTCTGGCAACTGCCTGAATTAGTCCCTGCAGTTTTCTTAGCAAGATTTCAGAAGTGGTTTGCCACTACTATCTTCCTAGAGCTGAGGAAGACAAACTGGTCACTTGAATAATCTCTTCTAGAATCGGAATATACCCCAAACTTCAGCCGCTCCTCATAGGATTTGGCCTCTAGATACCTTGCCGTCTTGAAAGCTGTACTCTGTACACTCTCCATTTTGTCATTGCCTTTTTAATAAACTGTACATGTCATGCCAAGTGGGGTCTCTCCAAGACAGAGTAGAGTATAACAATTATGTCCCTATATTCTTGTTAATATACTCCAAAATAGCTTTTCCCTTTTAAGCAACTGCATCATACTGCTGGCTCATGTTTAATGTGTTGACAAGGACGGACAAGCTCTTTGCACATGTATATTTCCATGCCCTTCCTAAACAAGTGCTTTTTATTTTATTTTTCTACAGAGATGCAGAACTGCGCAAAACGTTAACCTTGTATAATAGATCCAAAATCAAACAAAACTATATTTTTGTAAAAAATAGCCACTGTGTTGTTGAAATTGCTACATTTTGTGAGATTTGTGAGGAAGAATGTCCAAATCTTGGGCATGCTTACAATTTAGGCATTACATTCTTTAAAGTACAGGTACAGGTTTTTACAGGTAAATCTAAATATAGATTTACCACCATAATTGAGCCCAACGTTTCTGTTGTTAAGCAAGACAGTTGTGAAGTGAGTTTTGCTCCATTTTACAACCTTTCTTGCCATAGTCGTTAAGTGAATCACTGCCATTTTAAGTGTAGCAACACAGTTGTAAAGTGAATATGTCTAACCCATTTGCTTGTCAGAATGTCGCAAAAGGGGATCATATGACTCTAGGACATTGCAACCATCAAAAATACGAGCTAGTTGCCAAGCATAAGAATTTTGATCATGTGACCACAGGGAGGCTATAACCATCATAAATGTGAAAAATGGTCTTAAGTCATTTTTTTTAAAGTGCCATTGTAACTTCTCATGGTCACTAAATGAATGGTCAGAAGTCAGGCATTACTTGTACCTGGGTATAATTATAGACCGCTGTTACATAGAAGCACCTAAATTGAGACAGTATGAATTTGTTTGACCCACCCCATGAAGAAAATTAGTGATTTCAATTAAACAAAAAATAAATTTGTAATAATTACACCGTTTTCCTAATTTTGTGGAACTGCAAATTTACACAGATAGTATTGTTAAAACCTGCCTTTGTATTGTATGGAAAGGTCCATAGTCAAAGTAGAGTGAATTTGTCAGCACCTCGACTTAGTGAAACCCCTCCCCCCCTCCTCCGCTAATTGTTTCAGGCTGGGTCCCAGAGTTTGAAAACATCTGGAAATAATAAGAACAATAAAACCATTACTATGAATATTAATTAATTAATCATTTCCATTGGTTTTCACTGAATTAATGGGCTGTGAGAATAACTTTGGGAGACAGCACACATAACAATAAAGAAATCCGGTATATAAATATTAAATGGCAACCAAGCATATAATGAAACAATCAAAAGGGAATGCCCACTCAACCAATACCTAATGTCTGTGGGAACAATCAGGGTTTGATGACTCTCTGAAAAGTGAGCAGTCCTATATCGGGATGGGTGACAGAGAGGTTGTTCCAGAGAGTAGGAGCAACCTCAAAAAAGGTATGTTTCTCACCTAGCAGTTTGAAAGCATACAAATGTGAGTAGATTAGTAGGTACCACTTTGGTGCGAATGTAACAGCGTTCTGTGCACCTTTGGCATATAGCCATGCTGGCCACATGACCCCAGAAATTATCTTGGGAAAATGCTGGTTCCCTCAGCCAAGAAACGGAGATGAGCACCATGACCTAAAGTTGGACATGACTGACAGGGAAACCTTTACCTTTTACCTCCATCCTGTAAAATAAAAAGATCTAAATGAAGGAACCTGAAGCATGCCCTCCCTTGTTGGACTGTGGGAGTGTGAGGGATGGGCAGAGGTTTTGGAGAGACAGCAGTCCATCAGATAACCTGGTTCTATGCCATGTAGTTGGTTGGTATGACCAAATGACTTTTCTTTTAAGAAATGACCTGAAGAAATGCATCTGGATTGTCAAATGGAAACAAAAAAGGCTACTTAGAGATTACAATTTGCATCACTTGGTTTGGACAACCCTTTGTCAATTTCATGATTTGCCACTGTTGGAATGTATACATTGAACAAGAAGTTCTCCTTCTATAGGCCTCCTAGATACAAATATTCAGTTGGGGAACAGGGAAACCACTTGATTATACCTATTACATTAATCTTAATCTGGCGGGGAGTTTTTTGGGAGAGGAGGAAGAAGCATTGTTTTAACAGCACGCTATCTCATAATTGAGTTGAAGGTTATCTTATTAGTGCTTTCTTCATTATTTAACATTGTCCTGCTGAAGTTAAAATCTTTTTTCAAGACTCCATAATACCTCTGTCTCATCTTTCCATATTCTGTATCCTGAAAAGCGAGCAGCCACTTCAAGGGATCACTTGAAAATCAGCATGCATTCCGCAATTCATGCCTGTAGCCGAAAGAGCCTCGGGCAAGAACAGGTAATTTTGGTTTGCCTTATATTGTTTCAATATAGTATGCATTTGAACAGGCTATATCAGGCTGGGCTTCCTCTCTCCCCTCCAAATCAAAGATTTAATGCTTGATCCTTTTTTTTTCCTTTTACATAAAGCATCTGCTTATGTTCACTTAATATTTGCCTATCCATTTCAGTCTATTTTCTTGCAAATTTGAAAAGCACATAAAAAAAGATGTGCTCAAAGTCCAGCATAAATACATGCTGCACTAAAAATGCAAGTGTTTCCTTAGACTTTTATGCAGCGTAACCGTCAATTTGGTATACATTCAATTTTTTTTTGTGGTTGGTCCAGGAAGGCTTAAGTTTGACACAGACTGTATTCTCCTGCATAAAAATTAAGCAGCTTATTATTCTGAAAGGTAATGATGGAGGCAATTTAATACTATAAATCAGGGGTGGGTTCCACTTACCTTCGCTACCAGTCTGCAATTGGAACGCAATGGGCAGGTGGGCGGCACCTCCTGTCACTGCTACTACTGATTCGCAAGATCCGGACCGAACCAGTAGGAACCCACCACTGAAATAAATGTCCCATCTTAACGTGATATAATAATCTGAGGATATTGCAGTAGTGGGTTCCACTTACCTTCGCTACTGGTTTGGAACCGGGAGCACACCCGCGCAGACCGGGGCGAACCGGTAGAAACCCACCACTGGGGCATTGATATAATATTCTACAAGTGATCAAAATGGTCCATGTTATGCCACCAGATGCATCAAAGCAGCAGATGAAATAAGCTGCTACTCACCATAGTAAATGCTTTCAGAACAACTGAACATAAGAAAAGCTACTCTAGATAAACCAAGGTGTATCTTGTCTAAAAGTCTATTTTCCCTGGTGGCAGGTAAGATATGTTCAGGAAGTCTACAACTAGGACATGAAAGCAATAGCAATAGCACTTAGATTTATTTACCGCTTCACAGTGCTTTACAGCCCTCTCTAAGAGGTTTACAAAGACAGCATATTGCCCCCAATAATCTGGGTCCTCATTTTACCGACTTCGGAAGGATGGAAGGTTGAGTCAACCTTGAGCTGGTGAGACTCGAACTGCCAAACTGCAGGCAGTCAGCAGTCAGCAGAAGTAGCTTGTCATACTGCATTCTAACCACTGCATCACCACGGTTCTAAATGGGCAATAAACCACTGCTTTTTTTGATGCTCCCAAGCTAGCACTAAAAGCATAATGCCACTTAATTGGGAAGTTCTATAGCTATTCGTTTTACTGGTTAGACTATCAGTAAAGTATGAGACACTGGGCTTTTTTCTGTAAATTGATTGCTTTAATTCATTTAATTTATGTATTTGATTTATATGCTGCCCATCTCATTGTCAAGTGAGGACTGCAAAAGATATGGCAGGGATACAATGATGTTATCCTACAGGGCCCATTATTGTTTACTCTCTTTCTTCCCAATTTTAGACAGTATATGATGGTTCGAACATTCTTTTTCTTTAAAAAGCAAAAAGCATTGTCAAAAAATGGCATTAAATTTCAGAGTGTTTGACTTATTGCTCTGAAATCCATGAGGCTGATGGTTCATGAAAAGCACATGTTGCTGACCCTTACCCCTTGTATTAATCTAATCCACTGTTAATGCTATGAGTGCCAATGGCTTCAACACATCTTTTAACAATGCATTCCAGAAATGTCTCAGAGCTACTCAGAAGATACTCCTGTTAGCTTTCTTATTTCTGTATTTGCTGGAAGAATTATTCAAAGTGTATGACAGAAAGCAGTTGTGCAACCCAAAGGCATTTTCTGCTCAGAAATAAATCCCATTAAGTTGGATAGGATTGCAGCCATGAACAGCTGCATGAAAAAAATATGATCTAATTATGAGGATCCCATGAAGTAACTATGAGTGTGATAATGCCACTGAACTCAAAACTCAACTGAAATATTTGCAACATTCTCCCTAGCCCTTCATGATTATTTTACATACCTAAAGTGGAAAGTATACACATACATAATTAGTTATTGCTTGTAGCATAATAAAACTCCAGAAAACAATCCTTATTGTCAATCATCATGAAGCGGTTAAATGGATGTGAAGATGATCGGGATCAATATAATAAAGCTGTTCAATTAATTAGGTAAAGTGATACTCATCATTAATTAGTTCTGAGAGAGGCAATGAGTACTAAAAATGATGATACCAAACATTTTTTCCCATAAGGAATAATGTAGTGAGTCACAAGTCAACTAACACCGACAAGTTCTAGCTTGTGCAGTGAGTACAAAAAAATATGAATACTGGGATAAAATGTATTGAATACCAAATTCCATGAGTTTCAGAGCAATTGAGTACCACAGTACCACCGTAGATGAATAAGAAAAATAGATGTAAAAATGTCTTAGTTAATAGCGGTGTCATTTAAAAATCTAATGAATTTTATCAATCAGGAGTCAGTTTTAGCTGATTGACTTCTGAACAATAAAGATATATATAGTCACAGATAGATAGAGAGATAGAGAGAGAGAGAGAGAGAGAGAGATAGAGAGAGAGAGAGAGAGAGAGAGAGAGATAGTTATATAGATATAGATATATAGTATAGATATAGATAGATAGTATAGTTTTATAGAGAGAGAGACATCTATGTGAAGTCAAATCTCAGCACAAATTCTGTCCCTGATTCTGAAATTTGTCATTGTTTTAATGCTATTGTCACAGAGAGATATCTAATAATTCTTGTGCCATGTCAGTCAAACAAACGAATGGATACTTTCAGAAGCAGGGCCAATAAGTAATTCAATTGCAGTAACTACCACTTCCAAATTATTATTCCAATCCTGATTTGTACATTATAATCCCTTAAATTCTGAAACCGAAGTCATAAAATTCAGATATGGTTAACCAGTCCCTTAACTCTGTCCACTAGTTGGGTATAGACCACTTCCTTTTTACATTCACTGATATGTGAAGATTGCAGAAGTACCTCCGCGTCCTGAAAAAAAATATGTTTGGAATAAGCACATATAAATGTTGACTCCACCCTGTTCTGCCTCCATTACTGAAACTGTGTTTTTTGTTATCTAAATAAGGAGCTGTTGAATATAATCTTGGCTTATTTTTCCCCCATCTCTTCTACCAGCAGGATATATATACCTGCAGTTCGCTAGAATAAAGCATTCAAGTCAATCATTTGACTTACTCTAGGATTAGTTTATCATAATAACTATATTACACACCTCCCATAGTATTTATGCATTAGCAAAAGACAGCCTTTCCTCCCATAACCAATATTTTTGATCTGAGCACTGGAATTTGGATACAGAGATGTATCCGAGAAGCAGCATAAAAGGTCTGGAAGGAAATTAGTTAGCAACTATCTAGCATGCTGAATTGGGGGTTGGGGGGAGAATTCAATAAGTAACAAATGGAAACCTGTGGCCTTCCAGATGTTGCTGGCTGCAGCGCCCAGCATCTCTTTTGGACCACATTGACTGGAGCTGCTGGAAGTTATAATTCAGCAGTAACTGGAAAGTGACAGATTCCCAGCAGGTACTTATGACTGTTTTCCTGCTATTCTTTTGTATCAATTAGCACGTGTGGTACCAACCTTAGTATGTAATTACAAGCTGGGTAGAACTGTAGGGAAAATACATTTTAGAAGGCAGGAATCTTTTTATAATTAAAAAATACACGGCAGTACATGTTCTCAGGGTTTCCTAATTTTAGACATATAAATACTAAAACATTTTAATGGCATTTACAGAATGCATTATAGTGTATCTGCTTTTTAAAAAAAT
>JANHFK010000500.1:128887-140536 GCA_036250565.1 Sibynophis collaris
GGAAGGAAGGAAGGAAGGAAGGAAGGATACTACTGATAATATAAGTTAAATAACACAGACAAATATTTTAAAGAAATATTCTTTAGAGCAGGGTTGTCAAACTCCCGGCCTGTGGGCTGGATGCGTCAAGCACTGGCTATGTCCACGCCCAGTTTAGCGAAGGGGGGGAAAAGTCCCGATACATCACATGATGCCGCTATGACGATGTGACTTTGACACCCCTGCTTTAGAGCAAGGGTGTCCAAACATTTGGCTTGTCTGGGCCACATTGGGTGAAGAGGAATAAGTTGCATATAAAATATACAATATAATTAAAATATATAAATCACATAATAATGTTAATGTTTATGATCTTGTGGGGTGCCTTACTAGCTGTCCAGGGTTGCATGCAGCTTGCAGACCACATGCCTGCTTTTGAGAGTCAAGTTATTGACTCATTGAAAGACATAGAATCAAAAAGCCATTACTTTTTTTTTAGGTTAATGGCAATTTCTTCTATCTATGCTTTTATTACCTCTGATTTTATTAAAATGTCTTTAATCAGGAATCCTGCAGTCTAAATGACTGAATTGGTTAGTCAGTGTACCCTATTTCCCCCAAAATAAGACATCCCCTGATAATAAGCTCAATCAGGCTTTTGAGCGTATGGCAATAAGGCCAAGCACTTATATCAGGGTTCAAAAAAATATAAGACAGGGTCTTATTTTCGGGAAAACACAGTATTAATTGCTGAAATTGTGGAACTGCTCCTAACAAACATTTGGACTGAATCTGCTTCACTTCAATAGGTCATTCCAATACATGACCTAAGTTCAACTAAACTTGTACTGAGCAAGCAATAAGCATACCACATCAGGCAATTGATTGGGTTGCAATTCATTGTAAAGATAAAGATCTCAAACTTGATTCTCAATGAGCTGAACTACAGAGTAGGTTGTGCAGTTTTTGGCAAAGTGTTTTGCAACTGTCTTTTTCTGGGACTTTATTCAGCAGGCCTATAATTATCAGATGGTCCCTCATCCAAATGTTAAGCAGGGTTGACTCAGCTTAACTATTATAATTTAGCAAATAAGAAAAAAATACTTTCATTATCCTGAGAACAGCTTAGAATGGCAAAAAAAGCTTTCTTTACATAATCAAGTGCTATCTCACAGCAATAATATGTTTACAATTCTTAAAAGCAAAAATGATTAAATACTTGGCTATATCCCCAGAGCCAGTACCAGTTTGGAGAGGCAATTTGGTTAACTTCTGTGGAGAAAGAATTCAGTAAAATTAGCAAGAGCATCAGCAAGATTTAACATGAGTGGTAAAATAGATCATCAAATAATTTGCTACTGAGAATTAATACAACCACATGCTTAAGAGGCAAAATCCATAGCAATTTTTACAGATTATGGTCTCAGTGTGTATAAATGTGCCATACGTTACACCTAGGGGTGAAATCCAGCAGGTTCTGACAGCTTCTGGAGAACCAGTAGCGGAAATTTTGAGCAGTTCGGAGAATCGGTAGTGGAAATTTTGAGTAGTTTGGAGAACTGGTAAATACCTCTGGCTGGCCCTAGAGTGGGGTGGGAATGTGGATTTTGCAGTATCCTTCTCCTGCCATGCCCACCAAGCCACACCACACCCACCAAGCCATGCCCACAGAACCGGTAATAAAAAAAATTGGATTTCACCACTGCTTTACACCTATTGATTCAGACCCAGTTTGGAAAATTATGAATTGTGATTCTAACTAAATCAGAGAGTTTCTAATTTGATTTAGCGCCCAAATCCAAAGAGACATTTTTGGACCCAAAGCTTGGTGCATCACAATGACCAGACCATGAAATAAACAAATTCAACTTGGGTGAAGAGAAGTAGGATTAACAGAATCCTTTTGTAGAAATTTCGCCCAATAAAATTCATTATTATTTAATACAAAATATTCAAATTCCTCAAACTTCTCCCAAGAGAATCACAAAATATTTCCAGAAGAAAAGCCTAAATCCCTCACAAATAATCGTTATAATATTTACAAATGATACAAAGATGTCTTTTCCTGGAATGGGACAACTTGCCACAGCCAACTCACTACAGTCAACTCAGCATGGCCAACTTGCAATGGCCAACTCGCTGCAGGCCAACTCATCACAGCCAACTTACCATGGGACAACTTGCTGCAGGACAATATAACAATTCTATTTAATTATTTAAAATAAACAAAAACATTATTTCAATTTTTTCCATTCACATTTTATCCTGCCTCTCCTTTTACATCCTTTCTTCAATGATTCTATTTCACTATTTCTTTGATATCAGTGTAACTCTTGTCCTGTGGCGAGTTGGCTGTAGCAACTTGGCTGTGATGAGTTGGCCATGGCAAATTGTCATGTCTTATCTTAAAAACATCTACTTTGTTAAGGTTCACCCTATTTATCCACAGAATTCACTGACCATGCAAAGTTACAGTGTGCATTCCTTATTTGCAGTTTAGCACTATGTATATATTTCACTATTGCTGTTTCTAAATCATGGCTTATAACTTCATATTTTATAAACCTGTAACAAAGCATAGTTAATCCTGTTCTGCCTCTGTATCCCCCTGACCTAAGGTTGGCTCAATTAAAATAATTTTTTTGTGATAGATTGGAACCTCTAATCATTTGACAACATTTGATAATCTACCCTGTAACTTTGTGGACAGGTCTATATGTTGTGGGATTCTGTAAACAGGCTTATATTTTAGTTCATTTACAGCCATCTTTATTTATATCTAAGACATTAATATCTAGTGCTTAGGAACATAAATTTCACTTGACAACATATTGGGAAGAGATTAACAAACAGAAGTTTTTGATTTTTAGAAATTCCAACAATAAAACTGAATGCCTTAATTCATGGGCTGTGTTTAAATCAAAATAGGGTTGGCTTGGTTTCATCTTTAATGTAAAATATGACTTAGTCCTTCTAGCAAACAAAATCATTATGGCTTTTTCAACAAACCAGAGTTATAACAAACCATGCCTTAATTAAAGATTTGGGCACAATGAGATAACAAAGATCTCTTTAAAGATACAGATTTAAAATATCCATTTTGATCTAATCCCTATAATCTTCCAATTTGAACAGTAAAGGGACAATTGTTGTACAAGTACACAAGCAACTAATATTTTTGATTACTTTAGAATAAAAAATGAATTAAGATTTGATTAGAATAGTTTTGACTGCTGCTACATTAATAAACGTCTCCCATCTTCCTTTTCTTTTCCAAGTCAGGTGAAATGCAGGCACATGAGACAATATTTGCAAATTTAATATCTTCCTAAGCAATCATCAGTTATAAAATTCCTCCTATGGGTTTCTCAGGACCTGGAAAATACCACTCCCAACAAGACTTGCGTGCAATTATATCAGTTCCTGTGTAAATGGCCAGAGGAATTTAGTATTGACAAAGTGTAATATGCCTGAGACAGATTGTGTAAATGTCAGTATATTGTTAGGTGTAATTTACTGGAGAGCCTTGCTAAATATAGAAATGATGCAGTAGATCATTCTTCTACCACACCTGGTTTGCAGCATTAAATAATCCGGAAAGACTACCAGCTACTTAGCTAGCAAGAACCAGTCAAGCTTCATTATAGAAAGCACCCTTAATAGACTTCTTATCTTTTAGCTATTAAAGATAATAGGTTTTTATCATATGTTTAATAATTAAATTCCCAGAAGAGTTTCTTATTTTTATTCGCATGCCAATAGATTAGAGCCCAGCTCTTAATGACAGTTAGTTTTAACTATATTAACTTGATGTTGCCTGAAAATAATGACATTAGCATGGTGTATGTGCAATGACTACACGCTACTGGCTCTGATACAGAATCAAAAAAAGATCCTAAATCAAAGCTACAATATTTTAGTAGAAAATTAGGGATCTGGGAAAGAGGAATTTGGACAAGTGCCTATTGCTTGGCAAAAAGACATGCACATCCTCCTTGTTTTTACATTGCACTAAGCTGTTATGTGTTACAGCTATGCGTGTTGCGTAATTTTGAATATTGTAATTAGTGAGCCATGCTTTTTGACTCAGTATGTTGTGTGACATTAGAAAATTCAGGTTTATATACCATTGTGGTCAAAGTAAACTATGCTTTGGTGCCTGCGTGAATGTGTCCATAATGTAACATTTCTGTCTTTCTTTGCTTCCTGTCCATTCCATCAGGAATTTATTTTAACTTGATATTCAACCTTTAGCCTGAACTCTCAACAGAAACCATACCAACCCTTCTCTATGAACTGTAAAAGCTGCAAATAATATGCTTTGGTTACATGGGCAAGAGAGACTCAATTTTAAAAGGAACTAGTGAGTCATGTGTACAGTTCTCAATTCGTGCAAGCCAAAGGTAGACTAAACCTGTAAAACTTTCCAGCTGCTACTTGTGCTTGTTCTTCTTGTACTGCTATAATAAGAAGAGGACATGTTTTATGAGAGGCCACACCACTTGTCACCTGCAACTCATATTCTATTCATCAGCTGAGAGACTCACAATGCTGAGACTTGAACTTTTATTTGTTTCGCTTGTGTGTCTGCTTTGTGGTTATACAGATGCAGCAAAAAGGGACTGTTAACCTTTGAATAGTTAGTCTAGATCAGGTTTTTTTAAAAAAACCTGGCAATTTTAAAATGCATGTACTTCAGTTTTCATTTTCGGATTTCTGTACTTCCGATATGTAGACTTCAACTCCCTTGCTGACTGGGGAATACTTGGAGTTGAGGTCCATGCATCTTAAGGCCATTATTATTATTTGCTTATACATTTCCATTCTCTTTTCCACCTCTTTTCACAGCTACGAAGAGATTGGAAACTTTCACTTTTAAACAAACTATCATTTCCCATGATGACTGAATACTGGAAACAGTAACAAGCTTCATAATGGCCGTCATTTTGATCCTAATTTGTTCTGAACCCATTGTTCCACAATTCTCTAAGCTTAAATGCTTAGATAATTATTGCTCAACACTCCTCCCCACAACGTCCAAAATGAGAACCCATAAAACCAAGGTTTGTCATAGCTGTTTATCGAGGAGAGGGAAAAAAGATTTTCTGTTTTGCGTGAGTCAAAACATATGAAATTTGTGCCAGCTTTATGTTTTCATTGTTAATTTCATTTTTTTAAAAGCAGAAAAGAACCAGCATTCTGTTTATATGGAGAAAACATCCAGCTTAATATATCAAAATAGACTCTTCTTAGAAACTGGATGGCAGATAAAGATCTATCTTTAACAAAGAAAAGCCCTTGTACAATGTAAACAGCAGGAATTTCATTCCAGACAGTATAAACAGTGCTATAAAATTAAACATTGGGGACTGTGTGGCTGAAAGCTTTGTCAAGGCTTCACAAAAAAATGATCCATCTTCCTTTGCTTTGCTCTTTAACATCCTTTTGATCTGCTCAGTAGAAATACATTCATCGGCTTCATCTGTTCTTCTGCAGCATTTCAAATAAAAGGAAAGGAAACATTGCTAAATGCTAAAACAAAAGTAATTTTTAAAAATTCAATTTGCTTTATTACTGCAAATGTAACAAACGATCAACAATATTTTTGATGTTTACATTAACCCTGGCGTAGTTTCTGACAGCTGAATACAGCCAAGGAAAAAAAGAAAAGGCATTTTCCTTAATTTAATCATCCAAGCGGGAATGCTATCAACATACTCTCATTGCTCAGTTTGAGTCTCCCATGTCTATTATGCCAGATGTTAAAATAGCATGCCTTGAAGTGAAGAGATGTGTTGCCATTTTCTCCTGAGGCCAATTGTGGCATACGTGTCTTGCTGCTGAGCTGCCAAAAGCCCCAAAGAGAAGGCTGAGGGCTTACATCCAGCTGTTCACCATTATATCCCCTGATATTTCACGTATTGTCATGAATTTTTCAAGACAAGGAAGGCAACTCCTAACAAACTCATGCTTGTATTAATCGCAATAGATAATGACAATGATATATATTTCTAGACCGATTTTCTATGTTCTTTGTTGAATATTGTCTTTGTGCAGATTTACTGTTTATAATACACCACCAGGTATAAAAATATGATACAATTAAATGTAGTAGGTAAATGATAGGGATGCCAAGCTCTGAATAAAAAGGATGTCAAGATCTATTATAGGTAAATCTATATGAACTACGTCTAATTGGAAATGGGAACCGGAAAAAGGTTTTCAGAATTTATAGATTATCCCTACCTATCAAGCTTCTCCATCCTTAGCTTAAATCCAGCATCTCTCCCTGTCTCTCCCTCTCCCTCGCTTTCTCTCTCTCTCTCTTTTTCCTGTTTTGACTACCTAACGCTCTCATTTCTTTGTGTATGTTATAAAGTGTCATTTTGTACTACATAGACTTCTCAACCTGCAATTTGTTTAGTAACTGTTCAAAGTTATAACGGCACTGAAAAAAGTAACTTACAACAGATCCTCACACTTATGACCATTACAGCATGGTCAAAATTTGAGTGCTTGGCAACCAGCATATATTTTAAAAGGTTGCACCATTCCCAGGTCACATGACTACTATTTGTGACCTTCCCAGCCAGTTTTTGACAAGCAAAGTCAGTGGGGGAAGCCAGATTTGCTTAAGGACCACGTGATTCGCTGCAATGATTTGCTTAACTATAGTGAAAAAGTTCATAACATCAGGTCCAACTCACTCAACAACTGCCTTGCTTAGCAGAGGCAATTCTGATCCTAATTGCGATCGTAAGTATTGTATTCACTTGTATTGAACTGTAGTTTTATTAGAACTATGAGAGAATTACCATATTTTTCGGACTATAAGACGCACCAGCGTATAAGACGCACCTTAGTTTTTGGGGAGGAAAATAAGAAAAAAGCTGATTGGCGGGTGGATCAGCCTCCTGGAATACCCCCAATCAGCTGTTCCCAAAGGTGAATTTTAGCAACAGGTTCATTGGTTGTAAGCTCTGTGCCTTGCTTTTTTTTCAGCCTCAGAGGCTTTTTTTCTGAAGCTTCCTTGCAAAGGCTTTTTTCAGCCTCTGAAACCTCTGTTTGAGAGGCTGGACAGGGCTACATTTGGAGTATAAAATGCACCCAGATTTTCACCTTCTTTTTGGGGGGAAAAGGGTGCGTCTTATACTCCAAAAAATACGCTACATGACCATCATCAGCCTGGGAAGTAGGGACAGGAGATAAGGGAAGAAGAATAAAATGTAAAGGTAGGTGGACTTTTATTTAAAAGTAGGTGAGCTTGACCTTATTCTCATGATTCTAACTCCCACCTAAGGTGTTCATAATCATAGATTTGATATGCTCAGATAGCATAGGTCAGAGCTAAATTATCATTGATGAATGGGATGAATGAGAATGTATATATTGGGAAGCACTCCGCCAGGCAGGGAGGAAGGATCAAGATTTAGTCTAGAAAGGGCTAAAAGGCCTAGGACTTAGTTCCTTGGAGCCTTATCTAATTGTTCTGAAGAAGAGACTGCTAGCTGAGAAGATTCCTGCGCTATAGGCAGAACATAATAAAGTACTTAGCTTGAACTCTGCACATGTGGGTCAGGTTGTTCACGCCTAACAGTATACAAATAGGTTAAAAGGAAGAATCAAAACTTTAATATAACCCAGAAATATGTACATCATGGAAATATATATTATGGGCAGATGGTCTCATAGAATTAAGATTCATAGAAATATTTTTGTTGTGATGTGTTAAAGAACATACTATAAATTTAGCTCTCTGCAATATGCAATTTTAAATTGATTTGTGGGAACTCTTGAAAAGGCTTTCATGAAAAGGAAGATGCTTTTAGCTGAACAGTTGTTTCAATCTCAAAGAAGCAACAGAATTTAAATAGTACTATTCTGGGACTAATTCAATATCTACTCCTAAATAAATCAAATTCATAACAGGAGGTGAAGCAGAACTCAACATTTTTTTAATAAAATAATTTATAACTAAAAAATTTAAAAGTTAGGAAACAGTACAAATATATATATTAGATGCTAAAGCTGGTATCTTATTTCACTGTTTATTATTATTCCATTTAAAAAATAATAATTTGCTGTAACTTACACTTAATAAAGATCTTACACTTAACAAACGTCTGTTGTGTTTTTATTATTTGCTCATGAAATTTGTCTTGAATTTTAGCTTTTACTTTCATTGACCATAACTTAAACAAAGATAAGAATTTGTATAAATTCCTACAGAGGGAAAGGCCTTGAGGGACAGGATGCAGAGCTGCTACCAAAGCAATTATCTGATAAAAAGTGTCTGGGCTTGACCAAGAAAGTAACTTGAAAAAAAACATCTCAGACAAGACCCTCTCTAGTTCAAATTTAAACTTGCAAGATTCCCTTACAATAGAAGTACTAATGACCTGCATTGGTCTATCTCATAACGTAATATCAATATTGCAAGTCTCCAAATCTCTTTCTAATGAAGAGATTATTAGAAGAGATTAGGAAAGATCATTTTGGGTATTGGAGATGGCCTTTGATCCTCAGGGGGGATGGGGGATGTCACTGCTATCTATTGATCACTTCATTGAAGCATTGTTGCAATACCAGCAGTAAAGTGGTTATACAAATAACTGATTTATAAAATGCAATGATGCAGCAAGCAACAGTTGGGATATAATTTGCCTCAACCTGCTCTGGCGCAGCAGCCTACAACATAGCTGGTGTTTCTGAGTTCTCTTGGGAGCTTGCCAGAAAAAAATTAGAGGAGACCAGGATCAATTCCTGACCTTCTTGACTTAATATTAACTGTTTATGATTGGCAGACCAGCGTACTTTCCCACAGATGACACCAAGATGACTTTTCTGCTAACTTTACTAAAAGAAGGAGCAGCTAAATGGCCTTCACCAATCATTAAGAGCAATGACCTGGTGCTGGACAATTATCAAAACTTTATATGAAGATTTAAACGTTGCTTGGATGATTCCATGGAGCTTCCATTTATGAGATCTGCAAAGGTCAGTAGAGAATGAGGTTATATCAGAGGTGGTATTCAGCAGGTTCTGACCAGTTCTCTGTCTCTCGAGTCCCAGCCGATCGGGAGGAAATGGAGATTTTGCAGTAAAATCCCCCACTCCAGGGGAAGGAATGGAGATTTTACAGTATCCTTCCCCTGCCATGCCCACCAAGCCACGCCCACCAAGCCACACCCACAGAACATATAGTAAAAAATTTGAATCCTACCATTGCTAGTTAGGGTAATGAAATGTCTGCAAGAAAACAAGCAAGCTCAGAGAGCATCAAGGATCCATTTCAACTCTCAATATTCTCTTTTATTGGTAAAGATTACTATAATGGCTAGCCAGTGAATGCAAATTTGACATTATGTGGACCAATGGGAGATTAACATATATTACTTTATAGATAAATACCATATTCAAAATAAACTTGGATAATAGAAATGGAAAATTTCTTTCACTTTTTAAATGTCTACTCTGACTTGATTCTTACATATGAGTGAGTTTCACTGATGGAAAAGGACACTATAATTAAGCTTTCATCCATGGACAGGGATATCACCATGTACATCCAGTTAAATGGAGATGGCATCTAGCAGAGCTCATAGCTTAATAAATAGTACTGAAAGTGACCCCAGAAACTGAAATGGGATGGGGAGCTTTTACTTTTTTCAGATCTTGCTTCTTTTTTCTTTTCTTTTTTTTTTTTGTCCAAGCATTATTCATGAATCTGGCTCGGGCAGATAGGTTTTCATATTTGAGAAATATTTCATAGCTTTTGAGATAAGACAACCTAATCTGGGTTGATTTTGGAAAAGGCTAAGTGGAGTTAGTATAATCATCTGGGAACATCAGATCTAGAGGCTTAGACTAGGAAATTGAAAAAAAAATCCCAAAAGAAGACAGTGGCAAATAACTTCTTATCATTTGTAAGAAAATAAGACACAATTAAGAGAACAATACAGAGGTGGTATTTAGCAGGTTCTGACCAGTTCTGGAGAACCGGTAGCGGAAATTTTGAGTAGTTCAGAGAACCGGTAAATATCACCTCTGACTGGCCCCGCCCCCATCTATTCTCTGCCCACCAAGTCCCAACTATTCAGGAGGAAATGGGGATTTTGCAGTAACGTTCCCCTGGATTGGGGAGGGAATGGAGGTTTTACAGTATCCTTCCCCTGCCATGCCCATTAAGCCACGCCCACCAAGCCATGCCACACCCAACAAGCCATGCCACACCCAACAAGCCACACCCACAGAACCGGTAGTAAAAAAAAATTGAAACCCGCCACTGATATTAGGGTTCACAACATAAAAGGAAGAATAAATGCTCTCATGCTCCAAAGAAAACATTAAGCTTCTTTAGCTCAGCCCCACTCTGTTTGCTGAATTTTAATCATTTTTCCCCATTCATCTTTCCAAGATTAGACATATTAAAGAAATGCTGAGACATTGAGAAGGCCACCCTTGGGCAAAGAAAGCTTACAGCTTTCACCCCATTTATAAACTCTCATGTACCCAATTTTCTATTCACCAGTCTTGATTATAAGGCTTGGTAATGTCATTTCAAACTAAAGTCATCTTCATTAGGGGGAAAATGTGAAAAGGGGATGGCATTTAAAAGCAAAGAGATGGGAGCTCATTGTTTTAATGAATATGCAAAAAACTTCTTGAAGTTACTTCAGAATTAAAGCCCTTTTCTTTCTCTCTCTCTCTCTCTCTCTCCCTCCCTTCCTCCCTTCCTCCCTCCCACTTTTCCTGTTCCTGTTTTTCTTCAATGCTCAAATACCTGAGCATCAGAGACTAGCCTTCCTTCTACCCTTCCCTCTCTTCTTCTGTTCTCCATTTGCTTTTCATAGGAAGAATCACCGATTGAGTTACGGGGGTATTGTTTCTAATTATTTTGAGCTTTAAAGGGTGTACACAACAGGCAGTCCTCAAATTACAACAGTTCGTTTAGTGACTGTTCAAAGTTACGTGAAAAAAGCGACTTACAACTATTTTTCAGCATCCCCATGATCATGGCTGGTCATTGGTTCATGTTTACAACCATTGCTGTCTCCCAGGGTCCTGTGATCCCCTTTTGTGAACTTCTGACAAGCAGAGTCAATGGGGAAGCGAGATTCATTTAACAGCCAGGTTACTAACTTAACTGCAGTGATTCACTTAACAATTGAGGCAAGAAAAGTCATAAAATGGGGCAAAACTCACTTAACAAATGTCTCACTTAACAACATAAATTTGGGGGGGTCAATTGTGGTCGTAAGTGGAGGACCTACCTGGATCTCCAATTAAATTGGTTGCTTTGAAGCAAGTTCCTGCTTGGATTCATGAGTCTAGTTCAGCTGAGTGATATTACTGAAGCTTTGTTGAACTGAATCAACCATTTGAAACTCTGCACAGACCTCCTGGCCTTATCAGTAAATTTTGAATTCCTGCCAAGCCATACTCTTTATCTGGACATAGAAATAGGGGAGGTGGAGGGATCTAAGAATAGATTGTTTATGAAGATCATAAGTGCAGGAGTTGCATAAAGTAGAGTATGGATGGGATGGAATCAAGGATGTTTTACAAGATTACCGTATTTCCCCAAAAATAAGACACTGTATTTTTTTTGAACTCTGAAATAAGTGCTTGGCCTTATTGCCATGCGCTCAAAAGCTCCATTGGGCTTAT
>JANHFK010000500.1:245100-261463 GCA_036250565.1 Sibynophis collaris
GGACCTTCGCCTTTTCCGCCGGGCATTAAAAACTCACTTATTCCGTTTGGCCGGCCTGGGATGACCCTTAGTTAATGCGGGTAGGAAGCTGATGGGGTTTTAAAGATTTTTAAGGGTTACATGGGTTTTTAATTGGGGTTTTAATAATTTTAAATGTTTAAAATTTTTTAGAACAGATGATTCGTTTAATGATTTTAGAATATTTTAAAATGTATATTTATTTATTGATTACTGTAATACTGTTTTAATAAATGTCTGTTCACCGCCCTGAGTCCCGGAAGGGAGAAGGGCGGTATATAAGTTCAAATAAAACTAAACTAAACTAAAACTAAACTCAATGACTCAAGGTGACTTACTAAGATAAAACCCCAATACAAAAGCCAATAATTCCTCACCCTCCTGATAACAATGGTTAGTCCAGCCACTTGATGAGCTCCATATAATTCTGGGGATCCCAGGCCTATTGTCAGAAACCATATCTTCAGGGCCTTGTGAAATAGGGTCAAACTGGGATTGGGGAGCACATTTGATTTGGCCATTCTGGGCATGAGCTAGAAATTTCCACCACATTTTGTCTCTAGAGGTAGAATATTTTGCAAGAACCTACACTGCAGTTAACAAATAAATGTTTTTTCCTTCTCCTCTCACCTTTTTGAGGTATACATTTTTATTAACAAAATTAACTATTTTAACCTGCGTATACAAAAAAAACATCACCCGAGTAAAATCCCATCAAATGTAATTGTATTATGAATAGTTAATTCATCAAACTTGTCATTTTTTTTCCTGCTTTCATTTTCTTGCATCCAGTGGGATCTGAGAATGGCGAAGAAGCAATTGAAAGTGGCGCTACCTTCCTTTTTAAAATGCTTTACGCCAAGGACTATATTGGTCGTGATGAAACTCAAGCCATTAAGCAGGTCTTCGGACCCTTTCCCTCGTCCTCTGCCACTGCAGCCTGTGATGCCACCAGTCGGATTGTTTCACATTTTACCGAAGAACAGCTTGCTGCTCTTCTGCAAAGTTCTGAAGAGTTAAACAGTGACCCAAAGCTGTCCTTTGGCAGAAATATTGCATTTTCTTTTGACATGCACGATTTGGACGACTTTGAAGAATTGCTGTTAAATGGGGAAATGGATGACCAGAAAGTCATTAGTCTGGATTATGAGAAGATTTTTAATAACCAATTTGAACATTATCCAAATAACTGTGGTGAAAATTCTGACGCAAGGTCTTCTGGGAAAGTAGATGATACTTTCCTGTGGTGTGAAGTTGGGAAGTATCTGAATGATTCCCTACAAGGAAATACTCCAGGCCCAACAATGGAACATCTTTGCTGTACTTTGTATGAGATGCTTGCCTCCCATAAAAGTGGTGATGAGCTTCAGAATGAGGTAGGGGTGCCCTTAATGCTCTTTTCTGTTGTCAACATAACAAGTATAAATTGTTCAAATCTAATGTTTGAATCAAAGCTATTTGTACATTAGAGTTTCTTCCCCCCCCCCACAATTAGCCTCTGTAAAACCTTTGTACATTTTCGCTCAAAGCAAAAATAGCATGAAGGTGATCTTGGCGGCTAGCATATCAGGCAGGATATATGCATCAGATTTGTTCTTTTTTTTTTGTTCCTTTGTTTTGAATGCAAAATGAAGCGACATTTTGAACCAATGGAAAATGGTAATGTGATGCATTGATATGAGAAAAATAATTTCACACCAAACTTGATCTTGAGTTTGTTATTCCTATCGTGTATTTCATTTAGCTGATTGCATAAGAAAATGCAGTCTTGGATTTAATTACCATACAGTTGCTCTGCAGAAACTTTACGTGCTGTAGATTGACTCTGCCCATGCTTAAAGAACCTTGGAAGTTGGACGGGTAAAGCAATGACCTGAAAGGATAATTGAAGCACTGGTTCTTAGAACAGCAGGGATGCAATCCATTCCAACTATGAACATGGCATCTAGAGTTAAGTGGACTCAATACAGGTTGGGTTGAGAGCATGTCAAGGTACTATGAGTCTTACTGAATAGTGTAGATTGGATTTAATTATTAAGTTTATTATATTTGCTGATTATAAAACCAAAAACTAAATAGTTGAATACAGATAGTCCTCAGCTTACAACAGTTCATTTAGTGACCTTTCAAAGTTACAATGGCACTGAAAAAAAGTGACTTATGACTTTTTCACCCTTGCGACTATGGCAGCATTCCCATGGTCATGTGATCAGATGCTTGGCAAGTGGTTCATATTTACAATGGTTGCAGTGTCCCGGGGTCATGTGATCAGTTTTTGTGACCATCTGACAAGCAAAGTCGATGGGCAAGTTTTATAACCATGTTACTAACTTAACAAAGGCAGTGATTCACTTAACAATCATGGCAAGAAAAATCATAAAATGGGGCAAGATCACTTAACAAATGCTTCACTTAGCAGCATAAATTTTGAGCTCAATTGTGTGGTTGTAACTCGAGGACTACTTGTATAAAATTCATTGTGAACTATGGTAAATGGAGAATGTAAAGCAAAGTTTTGGTGAACTTTACAGAGGTGGCTTTTCAATGACATGTCAAGAGCTACTTTCAAAGTAGGCCAGAACAAAGTCATCAGCATAGCAGGATCTCTCCATTTTTTCAACTTTCTCTTCACAAATTGGAAGATTTATTGGAAGGAGGGATTGGTGGCAAAGCACTGTTATTTATTTATATCTTGCCTGCCTGCCTGCCCAAAAGTAATAAACTACGTTATTAAAAAAAAACAAAAACCAATTAAGACTAAGTCTGTTTACATATCAATTTAAATGCCAAAAATCTTTCTGCAAATGATTATATTAGGTTGGCTACTTTGTGTTGTGAAAATGCTTTCCCATGATAAAATGAGAATGAGGACAACTTTCCCTTTAACTTTATTTTTTTGGCTCAGTTAATACTATCTGTAGAAGCTTGTATTTGTGTATTATTTCATTTCTTATTATGTAAAAGACTTGAATGTCCTATATGAGATCAAGGCACCCTGGAAAAAATATATCTAGGCTCAATATCCTGCTTTTTTGTTGTTTTGGGGAAACCAAAACTACAACTACAGATATGTTACTCTAGCACCCTCTGCTGGAACAGTGTGATAAATCGATACAAATTCTGTTTGCAAAAGAAGACGAAAAAAGTCTTTTCAAATATCTTTTCATTTGAACTACTAGATGCAAGTCTCAAAAGACCTTTTTACCACCTCCTCCTCCCTACCTGCGTGTTTATGTTGATTTTCCTGTTGAATTTCTCAGACAAGCTACAGTGTCTGAATTTGGATTTTGGTTTTGTTGTAAAAAATCATTGGATTAAAATATTCATACAACTGAACTGGCTTACATGCAGTTGTCACTGACTTGGTGTTTTTGTGTTGGGTATTTTATCTGTTGTACAAGTAATCCTAGATTTATCACCATTCATTTAGTTACCATTTGAAGTATATAAAAAGTGACTTATGACTGTTTTTCACATTTATGACTACTGTGGCATCCCTATGGTTATGTCATCAAAATTCAGGCACTTGGCAGCTGGCATGTAGTTATGACATTTGCATTGTTCCAGCGTCATGTTATCACTTTTTGTGATTGGAGAAGGAAAGTCAATGGGGAAATCAGATTCACTTAACAACTGTGTTACCAACTTAACAACTGCAGTGATTCACTGAACAACTGTAGCAAGAAAGGTCATAAAATGGGGCAAAACTCACTTAACAACTTTCTTTGTGCAGAAATACCTGTACAGTATTTCGTTTAAATGTATAGCTCTGGAAAACTTTATTTTGAACAGTGATTTATAACATCTTTAAAAATGATGTTATCAGTGGGCAACTGTAAAGCCTCAAATGTGGGTGTGCTTGCTGTCCCCACTTCTGCCTATCAGGAGGAGAAATTAACACATTTTCCTTATTCCACTTGCAATCTTGTTAACATGAACTAGGAATCCTGGGTAAAAATTATTTAGGCAATTTGCTAAAACATGCTTACTTTTAGAAGCAGACTATAAATTATCATTTGGGATTGAGGCCTGTTTATGGGATGGAAATGGTCATGCTTCTGAATAATCTCTGGCAAGAACTGGGTGAGGGATGTACATCTGTCCTTGCCCTACTTGACTTCTACAGCTTTCAGTACCATAAGCCGCGAAAATCTTCTGAATAAGCTCAGAAGATTGGAGGTGGGTGGCATGGTGCTGTGCTGGTTCCCCTCCTTTCTCTGGGATCAATTCCAGGTAATTGGGGAGTAGAGATCTTGCTCTCAGCACCTGCTCTGTGGGGTACCACAT
This sequence comes from Sibynophis collaris, assembly GCA_036250565.1. Classification (NCBI taxonomy): domain Eukaryota; kingdom Metazoa; phylum Chordata; class Lepidosauria; order Squamata; family Sibynophiidae; genus Sibynophis; species Sibynophis collaris. The sequence continues at coordinate 249,406 of JANHFK010000500.1, forward strand.
AGGTTTTGGTACTCTAACCCAACCTGTTTATATGAGGCCGCTGGATAAGCTCCTCCTCCATCATGGGATGAGGTATCATCAGCATACATATTATTCATTTCTGCCCCTTAACAATTATGTGATCCTGCAAATGACATAGCCTGGTGCTATGAGTGTCCTGATGGGATACAGCAGACTTCAGGTTGAACCCTGGAAACACAAAGTAGCTTTGGATTTTGGTGTCTTCTGTTCTAAAACCATGCCATCTTTTGTGCCGGAATGGGCAAACCTGGTACACAATCTTGGGGGTCTTCCTGTACTCATGACTCTTGCTCAAAGGCCAAGTGCTGCTCATGGCTAGGAGGGCTTTTGCACAGCTTCCTATTATGTGCCAATTGCAGCTGTCCAATTTCACTCATGCCCTAGTAGCCTTTTTGCATTTCTTAATGTACATAATCTTGGAAGCTTCTGCTGGTGCAAAAATGCAGTGGGGCAGGCATTTATGTGTGCCCCTAGAACAGTACATATTATACCACTGCTCTGTCAGCTGCCTTGGTTTCTGGTTTGCTTCCAGGTCCAATTCAAGGGTTGTTTTTGACCTTTTAAAGCCCTCAATAGCATGGGGCCGGGTTATCTGCTGCTTTCTCATCACATCTGCTCACCCCATCAGGTCTGGCAAAGAAGGCATGCTGTGGGTCCTATCTGCCAGGAGATAACATTTTGCAGGTCCCATGAATTGGGTCCTCCATGCTATGGCACCCACCTTGTAGAATCTTCTCCTCCCTCCTCTCCCCTCCCCAAAGAAAGATTAGTCCCATCCCTCTCAACATCCCACAAGTCCCTCAAGAGGTGGCTACATTATGAGGTTTGGATCCCTGGGAAAATTTTGCAGTGACTCCCTTACTATAGTTAGTATCATCAACCGTGGTGGCGCATTAGTTAGAATGTAGTACTGCAGGCTACCTCTGCTGATTGTCGACAGCCAGCAGTTCGGCAGTTCGAGTCTCACCAGCTCAAGTTTGACTCAGCCTTCCATCCTTCCGAAGTCGGTAAAATGAGGACCTGGATTGTTGGGGGCAATATGCTGACTCTGTAAACCTGGTTAGAGAGGGCTGTAAAGCACTATGAAGCAGTATATAAGTCTTAAGTGCTATGGCTATCCTTTTCTGTTGTGTGTGCCTTTTTATAGTCATTTTTAATTGTATTATGTTGTTTTTTTAATTAAGAGTGATATGCCTCCCAGAATCAATCTCATGTGAGATGGGCAGCTACACAAATATGTTAAACAAATATGTTGTTCAAAGTTTGTTGAACAAATCAGTGTATGAGAAGGAGCCAAGAATTAGGAAAAAGAAAATGAATTATAATTTCTTCCTGCCCTTAGTCATGAGGGAAGAATAAAGAGCTGGATTTTGAGTATTCCGCAGTAGTTTACAGAAGCTCATGCCAATACAGCATGCCTATAAACGGTAAGTTACTTTTAAATGTGAGCCAAACCACTGCAACATGTAATCTGACATATAATATGACAGTGCCTTGATTTGGAAAATTGAATTGCTACTCTGTGGTTGAACCAAGCTGATTTGATCCCTTCATTCTGCTAGAAATGGGCCTCATGCTTTTAAGCCACTTTTAGCATTCAGATCAAAGCAGCATAGCCCCATTTCAATATTAACATGCTCTTTGAAGCTCCCAACAGCTGTAGTTCAATGCTGGATTTAAAAGTATTGATGTGCCTCATCTTACCTTTTCCATTTATATACTTTAATTAACTTTTTCTGCAACACTACACAGTCCAGGAACTCAAACTAATTGCCTTTGGCATTGGTGGGACCATCTTATTCAATAAACCTTCAAAGTGTATTATTTTAAATTGAGAGACTACGGTAACCCTTATAAAATCCATCCCTGAAAGAAAAGGCAATCCAGTGTCCTCAAAAGTATTTGGGGGACTTTTTAAAAAAAATCTTTTGCTGCTGGCTTCATCAGCAGAAGCTGCTGTAGGTTGAAATTCAAATTATTTGTGTAGTTGCACTTTTTTTTTTTTTTTACAGCATTATCCACAGACTGTTTTTCATTCCGCGCTTGGGTATAATTCTCAAGTAGTAGAGGTAGTCCTTGAGTTGCAACAGTGCATTTAGTGACCGTTCAGAGTTACAACGGCACTGGAAAAAGTTATGACCATTTTTCACAGTTATGACTTTTTTAGCATCCCCACGATCACATGACCAAAATTGAGATGCTTGGCAACTTACTCATATTTATGATGGCTGCAGTGTCCTGGGGTCATGTGATTGGGTCTTGCGATCTTTTGACAAGCAAAGTCAATGGGGAATCCAGATTCACTTAACAACTCAGGCAAGAAAGGACATAAAATGAACCAAAATTCACTTAACAAACGTCTCATTTAACAACAGAAATTTGGGATTCCATTGGGGTCGTATGTCGAGGACTATCTGTATTATGCACACTCACTTTGGATTGCAGCTATTTCTTCATGATTTCCAATAATGCTGTTTGATGATACATTCTAAAATCTCTTATTGCAATAGTTTCCATTTAGTTTTCTCTTTGCTCAATTGTTTCCATTAGCAATTCCCATGTCCTCCTCTATGTACATTATACCAAGAGTCCATATAGCAGGATCCATCCATCCTGGGACATGTATATTCGTCTTCATTCTTGAGTCCATATAGCAATTAAAAGTTTGAATGTGGACCTTGGTGGAGGGGAACTAGGCTTGGGGTTCATTTGACTACAGAGCTAAGCTATATCCAGATTTAATTAACAGATGCAGAATTTTCTTCTGCCCATCCCTGTACTGGGAGATGATTAAGTGTTTGGCCTTTAGAAAGTGGGCATTTCAAGATGCTTTCCTTTCAACCTAACATGTCACTTCTAAGTGTTATAAAAATGGGGACCTAGACGGTAAGGAGTGATATTCTTTTGAACACTTTCCAGGCTTACCAATTGATTTTTTTTTTATTAAAAAAACAAACAAACAAGCAAAAAGTACCAACATCATGTATAATTCCAAAAGGTTTCAAGAAATGTGTCATGTAGAAATAAATGAACCTTGTTGTTAAAGGTCTCTCTTAAAAGGGAAATAAAAAGCACTTCTCTTCACAACTTTTCTTGTAATCTTTATCAAACACAAAATGCGTACAAAATCTAGCATGTGCTTTTGTTTACAGTAGCAGGAAAACGGGCTCTTAATTGTTGCAAACCAGATGCTTCCAAATCTTCCATACTAGTCCACCCATGCTCCCTGCTGGCACATTTGTCTCTAACGGCATCCAAGACTTCGCTTTTTCATATTAGCTGTTGCCCTTTCACTCTCCCTTTAGATGAATCAACATCCAAATCTCCCAGATGCCTTCCAGCTGCTGCTTTTCTTCTTTGCTGAAATAGGACCAAAGTTTGCTTTCAGAGCTCTTCCATTGCAGCTGCTTCTTTCCTAACATACACAGTGCTTGTAGAACTGCTATGTAATCAATTGGCTTCTTTTGAAATGGGGAAGGGCTCTGGCAAAGCTCTGTCTAAAACCCAATCTTGTAAAACCAATGTAAGAATAGTCATAAAATAAACTGATTTGACTCATATTTTTTATTGCAGTAGTATTGGGCTTTTGTCTTTGTAAGCCGCCTTTGTAAGTCACTGAGAGTGAATTTAGGCAGCCCTATAAACTTTCTTAATAAATAATGTTTGTCCATGTAATTTGATGACACTTAATGCTTGTTCAGGACCAATTAAATTGGAGCTGATCCATTTACTGCTGCATATTTAGTACAGTATTTAAACTGAAATTGGTAGCAACTCACACAGCTCAGCATAATTGCTGTTATTTATAAAATCGCGATTAACTGCAGTTTATTGTTGAGATGCATTTGGATTGGAAACAGTTTTCTTAATGCCTGTAGTGTCATTTTTGGCTTTTTTATCAATGCATGAGTTATAAAGACCTAATTATCTAAACAGGGGCACATTTTCCTTGATGGTCTCAAGCAGTTCAATGTCAAACAATGCTATAAGGACAGGGTTGTTCATTTAGAAATAAACAGTGCATTTTTTAATGTATGAAATGGGCCAATTCGGATGGCCAACTTTAAGTACACAAAGGCGGAAATTGCAGCCTAGAATTCTGGCCTAGGAAGTTACCAAGAAATTCAGGTTTATTATTTACAGCTGCTCGGCTTAAGCATTTGTCTATAGCCAAGGATAGAAACCTTCTGCTACAGTAGTGGGTTTCACTTATCTTTGTTACTGGTTCAGAACCGGGAACGCGTGTGCGCGCAGAACCTTCTGCGCATGCGCAGAATGTCCATGATGATGTTCGAGCAGGTGGATGGAGCTTTCCGCCACCGCCACTATCGGTTCACACGATCAGGGGTGAACCAGTAGAAACCCACCACTGTTCTGCTACATATTGGTGAAAACAATCATGTGCTATTTCGTCTGGACCTTTTCTGTGGCATCTTCATCTTGTCAACACATTTCCTCCTCCAATTCTGCCAAAAATCAACATTGTTTTCTATGGTATACTAATCAGATTCAATTGACTAACTTCCTCTAGTTATATAATAGTAATTAAGAGTCAAGATTTCCAAAATCTTAATATTTTGCCAGAAGAAATGAAAATGACTCGTTTTTTATTTTAATAATGTAACTGTATGCCTGTTGGGAAATAGAATTAAAATTTCCCCTACTTTCAAAGCTCTTTTGCCAAGTGGTGTTTTGTCAGATTCTTCATGTAAAAATAAAAACTGATTTGGATGCTTTATATCCCACCCTATTTTCTTTTGGAAAATAAATTTCATAAGAGCAAAAGTAAGCAATGTATGACCTTCCAGATGTCCACAGAATAAAGATGCTGTAAGGACCACCAGTTGCTTACCCAGTTTTGATCCAGTGTTCCCCAAATTATTGCTGGAGGTTTTTCCTAGCTAGCATCTCTATTGGTACAGTCCTCGACTTGGAGCCATTTGTTTAGTGACCGATTGAACTTACAACAGCATAAAAAAGTGACCTTTGACCATTTTTTACACTTAAGACCATTGTGACATCCCCATGGTCTTGTGATTACTATTTGGACACGCTACTGGCATGTATTTATGACAATTGAAGTGTCCTGAGGTCATGCAACCTTCTGACAGGTGATGTCAATGGGGAAGCCAGATTCACTTAACTAATTAACTCATTGTTACTAACTTAACAACTGCAGTGATTTCATCTAACAACCGTGTCAACAAAGGTCAAAACTCAGTCAAACCTGAGGCAAAAGTCACTTAACTGTCTTGTTTAGCAATGGAAATGCTGGGTTCGATTGTGGGCATAAGTTGAGGTCTACCTGTATACAAGAAGTGTAATAATAGTTAAGGTATTTTTTGTAATGATACCATGATTTTGTGATATTGTGATATTCACAATATTCACTAATCAAAATAGTGTCAAGATACAGATATAATTACTAGCAATAGTGTGAACATCGCCTAGTGGACTATTTGTTTATGATTTGATTGAAGTTAAGTCATGACTTAACATATGGTTGATGTTGATAGTTTTCTGACACTTGAAAGAACATTTTGATGGCTTAATATGGAAGAAATGCAAATGAGAATTGAGAGAATTATATAATAACTTTTTAGTATTCCATTGTGAATTTTTTTTCATGTATACAGAATGATTGTATCAGGTTTGGAAAAAATTATAGATTTGCACAAAGACGGTAAACAGTAACATTCTCCTTTCTTCTGACTACATGTGAATACATTGTTATCAATGCTATTTAAATATTGTTTTAAATATCACAAAATAATTTATACTTCCTCAGACCAAAAATCCCCAAAAGCCCCTCATTTTCTTTTTTTCTTTTAATAATTCTTAAAACATGTAACTACACAAATGGTTTTTAATTGGAATGCAAAATAAGAGGCTCATTGACATTGGATATTAATTTTTATCTTGAGTAAAAGCAGATTTCAGCAATTAATTTATATAATACTGTAATGTAATTTCATAAGTGGTTTTTAAAGATTATTAACACATTTTCTTAAACTTTTACCCAAAAAATGGAGTAGTTGATTTTGCTGCTGTTTAGAAATTATGAAGTTACGTTATTTGATGTTATAGATCTGGTATTGTGGAAGATGTGGTTGTTTCATTAAGTAGCATGACGGTATTTTGTATACTGGATTTAAATTATGGCTTGTGAAGAAAATATCTACAAAAGCTTCAGTCAGGAAAAAAACCGTGACTGTTCTATTTTGAATACTGTATAAAATTACTTGCAGTTTTTAGAGGGATGTTAAGGATCTCTTTAGTCAAGCTTGTCTCCTGATGATTTTATGAACACATTTGTGGAGTTTTTGTGGCAACAATATGGCAGACGCACAAAGTCCTTGCTTTTTGGTGTGTTTTCCAACTTCTTAGACTAGTCTAGTCATCTAGGTACCGGTTTGGCTTAGCTTTTTGAGAAAAAATTAGTTTAGTTAACTTGCTAAGTGGGACTCTGTGAGATGGCCAGTCATACCTCCTTCACCCAGGACTAGATGTTTTCCAACAAAACTAAGTTTCTTTTTTAATGCACTAATATACAGATAAGATTTGTAATTTCTTATAAATTAATTAATTTTCTACTGTTCAGCAAGTATGACTGATGGTATGATAATTTCTTTGTTTTTTTTAAATAATAGCTTGATTCATTTGAATTCATCTCCCAGGGTTCATAAGAAATGATGTAAAATTGGACTTCCATACATGGATCATGTTCTGAATTGGATTAGGCAATAATTTTTAACAGTGTTGATAGCAGTATCTGTCTGTGTAATGCATTCATGCTGCTTGATGCTGAAATGAATCTATATATAAGAAATATAAGAAAATGGGCTCTCTTAATCAGCTCTTGATCCTTTGTAGGTCATCCCCTAATGTCACTAGTAAAATCTTATAGTACCTGCATGTGCATAGATTCCATGTATAATGGAAAATAGGAGAAACTCTATGTTTTTCAGTTGTTGAACATGGTAGCTTCAAATTGTGAGGATGCAGACTTTTGTGAATAGATAGGATCAAAGAAAATGATAAAATCATGTATTTTTTTTCTCCCCCCTCCCCCATATTCAGTTGTTTGAATTACTAGGACCTGAAGGATTTGAATTAATAGAAAAACTCCTGCAGAACAGAATTACCATTGTGGAAAGAGCTTTCTCTGGACCAAATGATTACAGACTACAATCTTTACAAGGTAAGTATCAAGTTTACAAAGTTGCATAATTAAATTCATTCTGTAAGAAAAATAAATTAGTTTATTAATTATAGTGAGACTGATAATAACTACATTTTTAAATGCGTGGTTTATTTCATCCGTAAAGAGTTTTTAAAAAACACAAATGTATTTTTTTTAAAAAAATAGGTGAACATGTTTTTCAATATAGTTTGATTGAATTTTTCTTTGGGAGATGAACCATCAGAATGCTCCCAAATATTCCGAGTCTATGATAAAGGAATTTGCCTTTTGAATAATCAGGTTTAAAATACATCACTGTGATATCTCAGTCTGTGTAAAAAAAAAAATCACATTTGTGGGATGGGTAGCTATATAAATTTGATAAATAAGTAATAAAAGGTTATACTATTGAATATTAGATAACTGATACAAACATCTTCCAGGCTAGCAAGCCCTTGTACACAAATTGAATTAAGCATTTAATAGGCCAAATCAAAGCTAGCTCTATTGAAATCTGCAAGAATACGGGAGGAGGAATGAACTTGCAGTGCATTAGTTTAAGGACTTTAATTTTGCTGGGTATTTTATAGAAAGCAGCTTTGCTATTCTATATCTGCTTCCTTTTTCAGTTTTAGATTATATTCTGATGATGGGATTTTCTTGAGTCTAGTCTATTTTGTACAAGGATATCTGAAATAAAACTGATACATCTTTTTTTTTTCAAGATTTTAGTCAACTTTAAATACTTCATAAAGTTACTTTTAAGCTTTCATAGTGTTGCTCAGAACCAAGAGTGCAGAGAACAGGAATCTGTAAATAACTGGGTGCGTTTCCGTGTTACAGAACAGTGCAGAAAATTTACAGGAGAAAATTCTAAGCCAAATTATGGCTGCCAAGTCACCATTCAGTCTGAACAAGAGAAGCAGCTAATGAAATTATATCGCCGTGAAGAAAAACGAAATGCCAGGCGAGAGAAACGAACTGGGGATGAAGGAGAAATTCTTGTTGATGCAGGAATCTCTTTCGACCCGAAGGAGTTACGGATGCAAAGGTAAGACATTTCAGTGTAATGCTATCCTTGATGTTTGCCAAGCATTTACTTTCCCTTAATTTGGCTCTATTGATGAAAAGGTTTCAATTACAAGTCGAATTTTAATTAAAGTACAGGTAGTCCTCGACTTACGACCACAATTGAGCCCAAAATTTCTGTTGCTAAGCAAGACATTAATGTGTGTGTGTGAATCTAGTCAATGCCAAATTGGAAGGGGTTCAACCACAAACCTTAGTGACCTTTGAAAAAGCTACAGCATATGGAGGTAGAAAAACTCTATTTCTGGTTAAGGAAGGGGATATTCTGAAAGGCATGAATAGATGACTGATTTGAATAATTGCTTATTAAATTAATCTTTTACTCTGCATTCTCCACTCAGACAATCCACCACATACACATACACACCAACACCCTCCTTGTACTTGCATGCACACATGCAAACACCAGCATCTGCCTTCCCCAGCCTCCCTGTGCTTTTTATAGGCATTACTCCATTATAACCCTAATCCAGCCTTCCTGTTTTTAGACACAGGCATGCACTCACCCATGACCTCCTTCCCGGGGAGTTTTTGCACCCCTACCCACCCACATACCCACTAGCACCCTCTTTCCATGGCCATCCTGTGATCACACTTACCCGACGCCCTCTTTCCGTAGCCTGCCTGCATATTCATGCACCTCTGCCCCCCTCTTTTCTCAGGCCACCCTGTACTTGCAAACACAAATTCTGCATCCTCTTTGTATGGCCTCCCTGGGATCACATCTCATCCTTCTTTAGCTTCCCTGCACTCATATACACACATGCCCTGCACCCTCTTTCTTTGGCCTCCTTGCACACAAGCATCCCACACTCTCATTCCCTGACTTTTCTGAAATCAGACTGCACCAGATTCCCCTTTCCCAACTTGTACATGACCTATGCGGGGCCTTCCAGAGATTCCTCCACCCTGTGGCACCTTGGCATTTCTTACCTGGTACCTTTTTCACGTTCCACTTGATGACCTGCATATTTTGGGATTGCTCGGATTGAGATCACTAAGCAATGTGGTTACATAACATCATGCTTTCCAAGCACATCACTTAACGTCAAGAATCCTTGTCCTATTTGTAGTCATAACTTGAGAAATACCTATATATCTATGCATCATTATACAAGCTTTCATTTGACTGAAGATGACAGGTGAGAATTGTTCCCCATTTCTGCTTCACTAAAAGGGGCCATCATGGATGATGTTAATGTGTGCAGACTTCTTTGCTCAAAGAGTGTTTGAAATGTAATACCACTCTGATGTCCAATATGAAGCTCTCTAACCCTGATATTGAATTTGTTTAGTATTTGTAACAATTTCCATGGCGTCACTGCATTCTGCGTTGAGTTCCTCTGTTCTGCAGTTTTGATTGTCACTGGTTTTCCTTTTGTGATTACAGAGAACAAGCGCTTTTGAACGCTCGCACGATGCCAGTTTTAGGCAGACAGCAAGACATGGAATTTGACAAAATTCATTATCCGCATGTTTATGACTCACAAGCCGAAGCTAGAAAATCATCAGCTTTTATTGGCGGATCAAAGGTATGCCTTTAAAGTTTCCTTCTGAGTAATGAATTTAAGTGAGCTTCCTTAGAATAGTTTAAGATGGTATTTTCTTACTCTGAAGAGGTAATTTTTGTTCCTACTGTTTATCCCCAGCCCCTTGATAGGTGCCTGCGTATTTTCTTATGTTGAGAAATGTCAATCACTTGGCCCTAAAGAAATCTTAAAGAATTCATTCCCATTAGTTCCATGAAATGGTTTGGGGGCTTGGGTGACTTTTGCTATATTCAGCTGTTTTTTCCTTGAAATATTGAAATCCTTTTATTGGCAAGAACATATATTAGTGGACCACCCAAGGGATGAAAGATGTTACTTCAAGTTATAAATTAGATCTGCTCTTGAATAGAACTGTATTGTTCCTAATAGTTCTCAGGTTACAGAATGTTAGGTATTCTCAGCTGGAACAATGGAAAAATGAATGTATTCATTTGTTACAAATCTCTGGGCCATAGATTTAGAATTTCGTGTTGTATATTAATTTGGAATCTAAAGAAGTCATAACCAGATGGTAAAGCAAGCCAGAATTCTTGATTATTTCATTGTCATTAGAACACAGGGAACATATTTAAACTATCCTACATTTACCACATTTTTATTTTTCTTTCTTCTGTGTGATTCTTATCTAACCCTTCACATTTGCTGTAATATCTATCTGTGTTACAATGCTGATTATAATTAGCTAAATTCAGTTTTGAAGCAGGTTTGCAAACTTTGTTTTACTCATTGGTGTGCAGATGTTTCTTTATTATGAAGTAATATGAAAAATATATATTCAATAAAGGAGAGAGGCAAGAAAATAGAGAGACCCATTTTATCCAAAAGCTTTGTTGAAGTATTCCTACACTTTTCCAGTCCTTCTGGTCCTTTGTATTTAAATAAGCTTGCAGCCATCTAAGCTTAAATTATTGGTTGACCAACTGAAAGATGCCCTCTCTGGCCAAGTAGTCAAGTAATTTTGCTGTTGAAGTAAACAGCAAAAAGCATGCAGCCTTATTCTTACCAAAATGTATTTCATTGGATAACCTAATATAGTTTTCTGCAGCTAGTGTTCCTCCAGATGTGTTAGGACTGTTAAGTCTTGAAATTCCCTGCTGTCATGCCCTTTCTGGGAGTTACAGTCTCTGTCTTACAGAGAGAACAGCTAGTCTTAAAAGGGATCTCTAATCTACAATAATATGTTAAAACTGTGTGCAATAGAAAGGGAACCATATGTTTTTTTCTCCTCCTGCAAACAAGCTCATTATTTTCTTGGCTGCTTGCCATGAATTTTCCCACTCCTGAGCAGATAGTGGAAAGACCATCTTAAATAGTCAAAATTTACAAGCAGAAACTTGGCTCTAGTTTCAGTATGTGGAAGATATAATGACATGTATTCAGATTATTGTATTCCAAAACAATTTTCTTATTTCTTTTTTTTTTAAACAACAACAATAATTTTACAGTCACTGTAGAATTGGAAACATATCTAACACACCAGAAATATTAAGTAGAGTGAATTAACTTTAATAGAATTCCAAAGATTTGCTTTTAGAAACCTTTGCTTGTTCCAGAGTATGTTTAAACTGATACTTAGTTTGCTAACTGTTTAGTTAGCTGTAGTTTGACACTGCTAACTGAGAAGAAATTGTTCTGTGTCCAATTCATTACTTTAAACTGTTTTTCTTTCCCGTTCCTTTTCTTCTTTTTTAATTTTTACAGATGCTTTTGCCAGAAGGTATTGAGAGGGAAAATAATAAAATGTATGAAGAAGTAAAAATACCTCACAGTGAACCAATGCCAATGGGTTTAGTGGAAAAGCCAGTTTATACAAAGGATTTAGATGAGGTAAGGAGAAATTCTTAATTTCTGTTCTGAGGCATTTGTAGAAGCTTCAGCCTTTTATTGTTCTACAATATACATATTGGAACAGTATTATGGAGATAAAGTAAAATTATTGTTGTTATTATTCTTATTCAAATTATTTGAATAACGAATGATTATATTATATTTTTTAAAAATCATAAATATTATAAATCACTTAGAAATAAGTGATGGCAAATATAAGATGAAAATAAACAAATGGTTTGTAAGCCAAAAGTGACAACACTGAGACTGTAAGCTGCTATATGTACAGATAATCCTCAACTTATGACCATAATTGACCCTGAAATTTAGGTTGTTAAGTGAGAAATTTGTTTAGTTTCCCCCCCCATTTTACGACTTTTCTTGCCAC
>JANHFK010000500.1:300797-313175 GCA_036250565.1 Sibynophis collaris
TATTTTGAGTCCTTTGCACCTTAAAACATTGTGTCTATAGGCTGCCTTTTATCCATTATTCCCAGCTCTTTAAAAAGAAAAATAAATGGAATGAAGTTCCATGCATTACTGGTATTACAGAATAAATAAAGTAGGAAGGTAGTGTTATTCTGTGAAAGCATACGTTACAACAGATGGAGAAAATGTTTTAGCTGTCCTACTCCAGGCTTCTTGGCTTTGAGCTCTTCTTTGCTACTGGGAAATTAAAAGTTGGGAATTCAGCATTTTATTTTTATCCAAGTGCTCAAATGAAAGCGATACCTTATTTGTTGGTTTCTCTTTGAATTAGTCAATGTATATATACTAACAGCATTCTTGCTTTACCAACTTTATTGCTGTTAAGGATAATCTTTTTATTTTATACAGAATTAGTTTGCTTTTACCATATGAATTTCTAGGAGAGATTTTTTTTGTCAAGAAAATTTTGAATCTTGTCCATTCAAATACTTACAGAATCTCTTTTAATTGAAATGTTAAAATTCTTACACGTTCTTACACTATGCACTGCAGGGGGGTTGGACCTATTAAATTGGTCATCCCCCAGCGACTGATGGACCCAGAGGGGTTGCAGAGGGCGCTGAGGGTCTGTGTTCATCTGCTGTATGGTCCATCCAAAGCTTTGGTTGCTGCTTGGAAAATGGGGGCTGTTTAGGCCTTCAATTGGTTTACACCTATGTGACCTCTCTCTTATGGATCCTATCACTCCCCATAGTTTATGAAGGAGCTGAGGGAGATGAAACAGGAGAAGAGATATCTAGAGTGTTGCTGACACTCAACAAAGGACAAAGTCGATCAAACAGGGGTAAGAGCTGCTATTAAGGCCTACTTTGGGGCAGTATTGGCACAAACTCAAAAATGAATGATAATAAGATATCCAAACAGGAAAGAACCAGATCTTCAAGACACTTGCTTAAAAGATGCAAGGATTGAAATATAAATTTCTGGAAGATGCCATTGCAGAGGTCAGGTGCCACAACAGAAAAAGCACACTTCCTGTGATTCTTCAGATGTCATTGCTTTAAGGATGGAATCAGAAGAACTCTACTCTGTTGATTCTTATAGAGTAGGCAATAACAATGGGAGAAAGGTAATCCCTGAAAATTCCATGCCTCTGCTTGAAGATCTTTCTATATTACAACCAGCACATTGAATTTCACCTGAAATCACACTAGCAACCAGAAATTACATACAGTACTTTAGGCAGCTAAGATGTCATATTCCTACTGAGCACACCCATAAATTCCCCTGCAGCCATTTTTTGCACTAGTTGCAACTTTAGAAGGGTCTTCAAGGGCAGCCCCATATAGAATGTATAGCAGTAGTCCAAATATGAGGTAATTAAGGCACAGTGACTGTGAAAATGAAATCATGGTCCAGATAAGGGTGCAATTGATACACAAGACCAATCTGGACAAAGGTCTTCCTGGCTAGAGCTAGATCTGCTCTTCATGCAGGAGCTAACCCCCACCCCACTCCAATGTGCACCAGTTCTCTCTCTGGAACTGCAGTTTTTTATTTATTTTATTTATTCATTTATCTATTTATTTATCTATTTATTTATATTGGATTACCTTTACAAATAGTTTAAGATGGCAAAGATATCTAGTCCATAGAGAACAAAGATGACAAATTTCCAGTTCTTAAAAACTTGAGAACCCACATCTACCATGTGTCAGTCAATTTTGAGCTTAAGCCTTTATCTCCTTCCAGATCTTCACAGCCTCCAGGCAGTGGAAAAATATGTTAATAGCATTTCTTGTCTTCCCAGTGTTGATAGACAATGTATATTAATAATCCATTAATACAAATAGAGTGTAGAATACATCTCCACTATTGTATCATAAATCATTTTTATCTTCAATATAAAGTATTACAAAAATAGTACAAACATGAACCATGTGAGTTACTGTTCTATCCCCTTAATTCGGTCTCCAGTAGTACAATGTTTGCAATCAGTCCTTACTGAACAATCACTGAGAGAGAAAAAAATTGATGTTGCATTATCTTAATATTAAGATAAAAATAATTGATTTTGCCTGCTTTAAGGCAGTTGTCCATTGGTTTACACAAAAAGGACATTGAAGATTATTCTTGCAGTCATCAAATAAATATTGAATATGTGTGCAAAACCTGCTCTCAAAAACTGAATGTTCAGAACACATCATTCTGAGAATAGTCCAGCTTTTTTCTGGAAGTTAATTCAGAAAAAAGAAAAAGTTATTTATGGTGTTTTGGCCAAAATGAAAGTAGCCCATGTTGGAATACCATATATAACTTTTGGTTTGGAAGATCAGCTTCTAAAAAGAGACCCACATTCCTGGCATGGTCGTATCAGTGTTAAGGGTAGCTATTGCTTACAAAAAGGTTGACTATTCCTGTCAGTTTTTCATGGGCAGAAAACTTAAAATTGTATCTTAGCTGCAATAGTCTCTGCAATTATCTGAGGTTATTGAGGATTTGTTTTAGAACTGATCCTTAAACAAGATTACAGAATTTGCTAAGGTTTCAGTGGGATCAATCAATGCTCTGAAAGTATAGGAGACATGGTGAAAGATACTGTATTCTTTTGATAATGAATTATATCTAATGTTTTATAATTCCACAAGTTTTACTTATAAATTTATTTTTGGGGGATGGAATTGATTCTATTCAATGGCCTTCCACCTAATCTAAACTCTCAAATTATATAGGAAGTGAATCATGAAAATTAAATTAAAAAGCTATAAACATAAATAACAGATGACATGAGAGATTTTGTTTTTGACTCTTTGACACATGTTCCAGTTTTAATCAGCTTTCATGATTTATTATACTGTTATACTTGATTCAGTTCTGAAATAAATTTAAAAGAAATGTAGATATAATGTTTGTATGCCATATGTTGGCTTTCTATTATTATGTTTTCTCTTAGACTAATGAAGTCATTTAATAACTAATTAGTAGCTATAGCGAGTATGCGTATCAGTAATTCTCCAAGTATGTGATCAGACAGATTAGTACTTTTTTTTTGGTAGAGGACAAGAGACCAGATTATACAACTCTTTAATTCGAAGTTAAAGATAAGTAATTCAGATGTAATCCTGCTGAAAGAAATATCATTAGAATACTGCATAAGAGAAATATATATATTACTGACTGAAGAAGATACCATTTAGGTGGACTAAATTGGAAGGAGAGATTTTGACTTTTAAGCAGAAGATATTTTGTCTTAATTCAATTCAAAACACAAGAATTTTTTTTTGAAACACAGAAGATTGAACTAGATATAAATGGAAGTAACTACACAGTTACATCAAAGGAAATTGGAGAAGATACTATTTCATTAGACACCAGAGGTATTATAAAACGATAGGTTAAGCATTTTAAACATAGAACCCAAATACCTAATGTAGGAATATAAATGGGTCAAATACTCCTCAGATAAAGAAGATATTTCATTCTTTAAAGAAATTAAAGTTGTATGTAATTTATTTACAAGAAATACATATAAAAAGAAAGATTAAAAAATTAATGTATAAAAACTTGGGAGAGGAATTTTATGGAGTTGTTTTGTACATAAATCTACAGTTGCAACAAAAATGATATTATCTGATGATCAAGGCAGATTTGTGGGAGTGTACATTAATGTAATAAAGGCACGTTATAGGGTTTAAACTCCAAACAAAAATAAATGTGCATTTTTCAGTGGAAAAATTAATGGAGCTGCCATATGAAAGTTGGCATCTAATGGGAGATTAATCTGGCTACAGCTATAGAACATCAACAAAAGGGATCTATTCTTTGACATAATGGATTGCCTTGAATTGATTGATATATGGAGACATAAAAATGGTGATGCTAAAGAATATATTTTGTAGAAAGACATCGATTTTAATCTGGAATAGCCATGTTTTGACTTTCAAAAAGTTTGGACACTTGTGTTAATAAAGTTGAAATGTTGCCAAATATTTTTTTCTGACCATAATCCAGTGACTTTAATATACAAGAAGAAAGCTAGAACTTCTAAATGAAGACTAAATGAAATATTATCTAAAGGTGAATTAATGGTGGAAGAATTAGAAAAAAAATTTTTTGAGACGAATCTCAGTATGGATACTGATATTATATGGAATGCCAGCAAAGCATTCATGTGAGGACAATTTATTCAGCAGAACAATAAATTTGAATCAAAAAAATACAAAAAAATACAAAGGATTCTAAGTGATATAAAGGTAAAGAAGGATGAAGTAATGAGATCTCCAGGGAGAAAAATATCTCATTTCAAATTAAAATCCTACAGTATCAACGTTCTATGTTAATGGTGAGAGAGATGGAAATAAAATTGAATTTTCTTAAATAAAAGAACTTTGAGTCAGCAAATAAACCAGAGAAATTGCTTAGAAAGGAAAAGGGAGAAAAGAAAATTTACAAAACAAAAAAACCATGGTGACCAATAATGTAAAATATTCAAGAAAATTTCATCAGTAGTACATATTGCACAAAACAAAAGAAATTTCATCAACAAAGGCAGAGTTTTTAAAGAAACAAAATCTACCAAACTTAGGTGAATGATGAAGTGGACCAATAATAAAAAGGGAAATTTGGACTGCTATAAGGAAGATTATCTTCTTCTTATAAATATTTTGAAGATGAACTTCTATTACCTTTGCAAAAAATCATAAACTCCATTTTAGATAATAGATACTGGACAGTTAAACAGGAGCACATATAGCACTGATTCCTAAAGAAGAAGAAATTTTGACTTTGTCAAAAATATATATAGGCCAATATTATTACTGAATAATGATTATAAGATATTCACAATGATTTTAGCTGAAAGACTGAAAAATATTTTACAACATTTTATCCATGAAGACCAATGTGGTTTTTTACCTAAGAGACAGTTAACAGATAAGAGGACCAGTTTGCTATAGTAATTAAGGTAATGGCCTACAAACCTGGAGACTGAGTATTAGTCCTACCTTGGGTATGAAAGCTGGCTGGGTGATTTTGGGCCAATGACTTTTTCTTAGTCCAACTGGCCTCACAGAGTTGTGGTTGTGGAGAAAATAGGAGGAAGGAATATGTTCACCACCCTGAGTTACTTATAGAAATAATAAAGGCAATTTTTAAATACTCAAATAAATAATAATATAAATGTTCTTAATGTATTAGAGTACTTGGACTAACAGAATGAAAAAAAACCACTGCCTTAATACCATATTTCTTGATGCTTAGAAAGCTTTTGGCAATTTAAAGTAGAGTTTAGAATCAGTTTAGAATTTTTGGAAAGTATAGATTTTGCAGAGAAAGTTAACATATAGGTGATATATATATTTGCTTTGGTGCAACAAAACAAGGACATAAATAGCAACTGAAATAACAAAACATTATTAGAATGGGAAGAAAATTATAGTTGATTGAATATAATATAGCATGAGAAGGAAACACAACAGACAAATAATGTCAGTATAAGGAAAAAAATGAAAATTATTCAACAACATTATTCAAAAATACATGATATTATCTTGATTAATCCATTAATTGGGAAACTCAACCTAGACTGTATTCGCGTGTGGCTGTGAATATTGATGCAACAATCAACAGGGTGTCTTGCTTTTGGAGTATGTTTGCAAATATGCAGGTTAAACATGTTATTAGTGATGGATATAGTTGTTTTTATTTTTTTAATCAAAGATGTAATATATTTTCTTAACTCCATGTTTTGTTGCTATAGATAATAGTAAAGGAACATTGAGATTTTCTTTTGCATCTTGATTTATCTTTTATTCTAATAAGTGTTTCTATTTAATGCGTTTATTATATTTTAATATACATTTTTGTAAGGCATGTGAAATAACCTTTCTTGGAAAATAAGGTGAAATATTTTTTCAGTCAATTTAATAATTTTGTTATGTATGCTAAAATTCAAATTTGTAACTCCTGTCAAATTAAAAGCAGGAGATTGTGACATTTTTGTTACATTTTTAACATGTTATTCATCCTCAGGTAATTTCTGAATAATAGCCATATTAAAGATGAGTTCCCAGCAGATGTTTTCTCTAAATCACCCCTGACAATGTGAGCTAGTAATGCTGTGCCTGTAGATTTTTCTAACTATCCTATATTTTGTGTAGAAAATTATAATGAAGCACTATAGTAGGTAAGTGTCCAAATCAGTAGGCATTTGTATGCTGTTCTCCCAAGTTGGCAGGTGGATCAACCAGAGAAAAGACACCTGGATAAATCAGCTGATATAGGGTTTGCTGCAATTTATATGCCTTAGCAAACGTTGAAGAGCAGCTCTGTAAATCCAGACAGCAAGAAGTAAAATTTATACTGCACAATGAATATAGATTCCTTGCTTTATCAACGATTTGATGGGACTGAAAGGAAATAGGACGGTAGCTTGTAAATAGTGTACCTTTGGGTGGCTAGGTGCCAAGATATTAAGGGAACATTTTGGATTTCAGAGAGGTTGAAGGAAGTTTCTAGTTTAAAAGATTTTCATCATTTGCAATGAGCATGAATAATGTTGTAATGGAAAAGGGTTCAAAGCTGATGTCAAGTTTTGAAATAAATGTTCTTAGATTATTATTCCACTAACATCAAGTTGCATACATGGGTCAAAAAATATAAATATTAATCCTTTTTAATTCTGAGTACTTATTAAAAATATGACCTATGAGCTCAATTTCATATTTTTCAGTAGTATTTTCTCATCTATATTCATGTAAGTGTGGAGTATGTCTGCACACAAGCTCAATTCTCTCTGCGTTTCAGATTCCATCACCAAAGTAAAATATATGTTCATTTATATTAGAAGCACTAAGCCATCAGTGTCTCAAGTGCCTGGCATAAGGCTACAATCAGGAAAACAGACGTGGAAAGGGATTGGAGGAGAATGGTTTTTTTTATACTTCTGCTATGCCAATCCTCCAAAATAATTATCCTTATATATGGGCGCCCTACTAAGAAGAAAAAGTACAGTGTGGGGAGAGGATTTAGAAAATTTGAATAAAAACATTAACCATTAATGGGAACTCCATAATACCACCTCCAACTCTGAAATGAGCTTTTCAGAGAAATGCCACAGAAGTCATTTATAGCCTAATCCCTCTATGCACGTTTGCAAAAACAATCCCTAGTTATAAGTCATCTAGTCAATTAAATAAAAGATCAAGTATATTGTAGCATAAATGTTTCTCTGATGCTTCTTTTTTGTTTCCACATATAAAATAACACTTTTACTTTGTTTATTTTACACCAGCAATCTGCAAAATAAGTAATTAAAGGCAACTAATTGTTTACTATTTTCATAGATCTCTGTGCAGGTTTTGATTCCATAAAGAGAAACATTTATGGAAGAAATTGATTACTTTAAAGGTGGCATTCACAATTTTACTTCTATTCTTTACTCAGACACCCACTTCAAAACATGTAGAGGTGTAAATGATTCTCTAACTCAGAATATACCTGCCCATAGCTGTGTTAACGTATTTTACCCCAAGGCTTTTTAATCTCTGAATCAACAATATTGCAGGATACCTGTATGCTTAAGATACTGATATGCCAAAGATCCATGATCTTATCTATTTATTAATAGATAAGATAAAGCTGATGGATAAGAGAAAACTTTCAGTGGGATGACAACTGATAGCTATATTGTTAATATAAAATTGGGGCATCACTATAATGACACAGCAGAAATGTTCTGTGGCATGCATTTACAAAGATTTTGATTGAATTTTCAAGCCTCCTGGGGTACATGTGAAGATAGCTTGTTCTTAACGATATTCAAAATGTTTTGGTTTATGTTCCAAAGTTAATATTTATTGATATTCACCATCCTAAAAGTATTTCAAACTTGGAACATTTCTGTTTCAGTTTTAAGATGCACATTTTTAACTGGGTGTGGAATGTTTCAAATTCAAAATAAAATCTTTTGAATTTGAAAGTTTTTGCACACTTCTACCTCCTATCAATCAAAAAGATCACATTCAAAAGAGAATTTTAGTGGAAGTTATGTGATTGATGCTTTAAGTAGTAGGAATCTTTGTTCTCGTGCAATGTAAAATAATTTAGAGGTATGTTGTACACCATAGCAATCAAAATTGAATTTATGTCATATATTTGTAAAGAGATTTTTGAAATGTTTTAGTTTAAAATGGCTTCTTATAAAAAGTATCATTATGGTATTATTTCTTTACACCAATGAGTAGTTTAAAAAACAAAATTTCCTTCACCCACCCACTCACCTGCCCAATATTCTGTAGTGCTAACCTGGAGACATTTCCTTTGTGCTTTGCTTGCATATTTTGTCATTTAAAAGTTTAGTTTTCCTGAAAAAAGCTACACAAGCTCTCGGCTCTTGAGACACCGGAGCTAGCTTTGAACTTCAGAGTACAGATCTAATTACACAGCTTGTAGCTGTGGAACCACTTTTCTCTATTCCAAATTACTTTTTCCAACTTATTTGCATAATGTAATGCATAGAGGTTAGCCACTGAAATAAAAAATTCTCTTGACATAGTTAGGACAGGCTGTGTTAACCCTCTTCTGTCTGTGATGTTTTGTTTTTTGAGCTCATTTTATAGGCTGAATAAAAGGGATGCCTTTTAAAAACACAATGTGTTGGTCTTGCACCAATGGTGCTCTATTTTTTTCTTCCTTATAGTGTGTTTTGGAAGTAATGATAAATGAGGCTTGTATTCTACATGATTAATTCCTTGCTGATGCAGGAACTGTTGCTATTCACATATTCCCATCTGGGTATGAGACAATGGAATTCCCAAATTTTAACACTCACCACATACAGCTTTAGTTTTCAAAAATTCTTCTCATTTTACAGGCTTGTAAAAATATGTCTACTGTAAAGAAAGTGGATAGATACACATTTCCTCCTTTTTTTCAATTGTTAGAACACTGGGTGATTCATTGAAATTTATTGGTAGCAGGTTGAAGCCAGAGTTGTTTTTCACGCATTGCTTATTGATTTAAGAATCCATTGCTTCAAGATATGGTGCCAACTACTGGCTCTCAGGCTTGTTTTAAAAGAAGAATTTGTGATTGAAAAGTAGATGATTTTATTCTGTTGAAGTCCCCCTTCTAAGCTTACCTGCTAATGAGAATTAATTATTTTTTTATTTAAAAGATTTGTATGGCCACCCATCTTAGAGCACAGCTCTGGGTTCATAACAAAATTAAAACCGCAAAGCAATAAAACCATAAAAACAAAGACTAAAACATCGTGCTTCCTCCTAGGATGCCCCAGTCAACATCCACATACCTTAGCACCTGGGAGAAAAGACAGGTCTTTATGACTTTCTGGAAAACTAAAAGGATCAGATCCTACTGGGTTGCCAGTAGGAAGGTATTCCACAGGGTGGGGTCGACCATAGAAATGATACACTTTCAATATTTTAGGGAATGGAACGTGCCCATTCAGGTAACTTTGTAGGCAAGCAAATACTTTCAAGGAAACGCAGTCCCACAAACAACCAATCCCCATGCCACATAAGGCTTTAAATGGAATAATCCGCACGTTGCATTGCACTCAAAAGAAAATTGGGAGCTAGTGCAGCTTGCACAACTATGGTGTGACATGGACAAACTGAGAAGCACCCAATACTGTTGTACATCATCTCTCATAACTGGCCTTCAAGGGTAGTCCAATGTAGAATACAGTGTAGTAATTCAACCCAAAAGTAACTAAGGAGTAAGTGAAATGATCAAGGCCTCCTTGTCCAGTAATGTAGACATGGATTATGAATCTGTGTAAAAGTCCAATAGACACGGCTGCCACCTGCTGTTTGAGGAAGTTCCGTAAGTCCAGGAGAACCCCTAAATTGCATTCCAGCTCTGTCCATGGAAATCTTGAGGATCAAAGGTGACATTTCACCAGACCCTGGAGGCCAGAAACCCAACCCCAGCCCCAAAAGTATTAGCATGGAGCATTTTTAGTATTTAATCTTTATAATGTTTTTAAAAACATTTCACTTCAGTGTGCATACCAGTGTTCAGGCTGAATACTTTGTTATCTATTTTTACTTGAGATTTCTTCTCAATTTTATGTGCACATGATTATGCTTTACATTTTAGCAGTGCCAGGGATAATTTTATTTTAACACTCCATTATATAAATTCTTAAAAAGTATTCTAGCCTAAACACCGTTCATTCATATGATACATTTTTCATAACTGTTCCTCTCTAAAAGCAAATTGTATATTATAATTTCTAAATGCTTGCATAAACATATTTATGTTGCTATTTATTCATATTCATGTCAGTATGTAGCAGAAACATCATTGTTAACTTCCTTTGGATTAGCCCACAAATCTTCTGTTAAAGAAAAATAAATATAAAACTAACATATATTATATCTTTTTTGTGCCAAGGTGATGGTATTTGTTCATGCTCGAAATGCTACAGTCCGAACCGCTATGGGCCTTCGTGAAAAAGCTAAAAACAATGGTCATATTTGCTACTTTTTACCAACTCAAGGTCCTGATTACGGACAATCAGAAAAGCAAGTAAGTGACAGTTTTGCTTTATTAAAACAATATCCATTTATGCACAAATTCCCATCAGATATAGTAAGAATTTGTAAGAATCAATGTGGTATAGTAATTTAAGGTGCTGGAATAGGAGTTAGCGACCCATATTCTAGTCTCTCTTAGACACAGAAGCTTTCTGGATAATAATGTCTGCTAGCTAAAGAGTCATACAAACCCACAGTCTACCAGTGTGGCAGATTATGATTCATAACTTTTCAACGAAGAGACTTTCATCTAGCAGTGGATAAGAACAGCAGTAGGAAAAGAGAAATCTTCCCTAATAATAAGAAAATTGTTTTTGCTGCTTTTCTTAATTATCTCTTCAAGTTTTTTTCAAGAAGCAGAGTGACTTAATAACTATAAAAAAAAAATTAATGTATGCATTTTCACCTGCATATCTAAAGAGTTCCTATGTAGAATAAAATTGGGGAGCATATAAATTTAATGAAGAATATCTGCTGCTAAGTATAAAAGGTATTGGGAGGATTGCTTAAAGCCATTGCTGTTATCTTTTGGGATATGCCCTTTATCTCAACCTCAAAAGATATCAGCTGTGTAGAAAATGTCAGCAATCTGTTACATTCCCATGCCACTTTTTGTACTATTGTCACAAGACTGAAACTGGCTTGAGAAGAAGCATACTGCAGCATAGTGTTCTCTCTTCCACCCTGGTGACTACAGACAGTTTGGACTACAACTCAGCACCAAATACTATAGGGATTGTATTCTAGGGTCCAATCTGGGTTTTGTCTTTCGAGCTTTCAGAGTTGTGCTGGAGCCCATCTTCAGGGAACTTCTCTCTAGCAAAGTGTGTGCTGTTCCATGTGTGGTATTTATATGGTGCCTGTTGTATGAGGCTAATTGGATTGGATTGGATCCTGCAACATTATCCTGGGACATGTATATTTGCCTTCATTCATGGATTGTACTCTAATACATCTAGAGGACACTATGCATCCTGGAGAAACACCAAAAGTCTCTTAACCGCAATGGCCCCTGATTCTTGTCAAAGTCATAGCTCCCTAATCTCCGGTGTAAAAAAAAAATGGGGATTAGGGAACATTTTTATTTGTTGAAAGAAGGTATAATTTGATTCAGCATCTAGTTTCCTTGGAATATAAAACTGAAGAGAAGCATTTTCATTTCTCTTTGTAAAATAGGAGAAAGAGCTTTTTTATTAAGCCATCACATTATGTCCCCTTTATAGTACAGTTCAGTTGTGCCCTCTTTTTAAACAAAAATGCTTGTTTGATTGGGTCCAACTGACCTAATTTGGTATTCTACATAGTGGTTATATTTATATTCTTCTTATTTATTTTGAGGGTTTTTTTTTTTTTAATTTTGAGCTTTAGAAACACAAACAGAGATTTTGTTCTGACAGAAATTCTGTTTCGAACATGAACAAGTTATGTCAGGATATTTCCATCATCATCCCTTTCCTACTCCCAAAAATTAAACAGAAAAGTAAACCTACCCCATTGCAGTATTTTCAGTAAAATCAGGATAACTCTTCCCATTTTAATATCAATTTGTTTTGGGGGGAAATGTAGTCTTCTTTTCAGAGAAAGACAACAATGGAGAAATTTTATGAGCTTCAGTATCTTAAATTAGCATACAAAGTGAAATGGAACTGAAATACATCCCTTAAAAGGAATAAGGATATGAGTATCTAACTTTATCAAAGCTATTTGCTACAATTTTTCTTCATAAGCCAGCAGTTGCAGGATTTTTGTAGTTACTTTAAGCTAACCAAACTAAGGCTTCCCTGTCCTCATTGCCTAAACCAACTAAAACAAATCTAAT
>JANHFK010000500.1:313187-323219 GCA_036250565.1 Sibynophis collaris
TTTCTGTCTTATTCAATTCCCCGATCCTTATTCTTTACTTTTTTACTTCTTTCCAACTACAATGCAAACCAAAGGTCACTCAATAGCTAACTTACATTAGAAGAATGCATTATGTCAACTGATGAAATTTCACAAAGAAATTGGAGTATATTCAGATTTTTCTTTTTATTGGTACTTCATGACATGCTTTTCTAAGTAAGATAAATTTGTTCAGTAAGGTCTGCATCTTAGTAAAAGATTAATATTTCCTGTAAGTGATGGCTTGCTCCTCAAGTCCTTTAGTTGCTCTCTCATTAGAGATAATTAATGGAGATATTTCACTGCCCAGTGAGATATGTGAACAAAAGAGATGTTTTCATCCACTGAAGTTTTCAGAAAAGAATAATTTATAATTCCTATCAAGATTTGGCTCACTTATGTAAAAGATCATAACAAAATGTACATCAAAGATTTGATTCAGATATAACCTTGTTTAATCATTCAGGAGCTTGCTTCTTTTAGTCACCTTTGTATACAGTATTTTTGCTATAAATGTTCACAGCAAGTAAATTTTCCTTTTTAAAAAATGTATAATAAATGTATGAAAAGAGAAGGTTTAATGTATATAGTATACTAAGATGACATACTGTCAACTAACTATTTGTTCTTACCCTATATATATTGTGGTACAGTTCTACAACTATCGACCAGTTTCATCTGGGTTTCAGGCTAGGATTTAGTACTAAGATAGCCTTGGTCATGCTTCCTGATGACTTGCAGCTAGGATGGAAAAGGTGCATCCATTCTTAAATTCCTTAATCTCTTAGTGCTTTTGATAACATCAACTATAGTATCTTTTGGAGGCAACTGGTAGTTCTCTTCCATTCTCTGAGGCCAGAGGTAGAGAGGAGAGATAGCAATAGCACTTAGACTTATTTACCATTTCATAGTGACTTACAACTCTCTAAGCAGCTCACAGAGTCAGCATGGTCCTCATTTTATTGACCTCGGAAGGATGGAAGTCTGAGTCAATCTTGAGTTGATCAGGATCAAATTTCTAGCAAAGTTAGTCTTCAATACTAAATTCTAACTACTGTGCCACCATGGCTCTTACAGGCCCACCTGTATGGGATGAGACAGAGTTCTACTCTCTCCCTGCCTTTTCAACATCTATATGAAATTATTGGTAAGGTCATCCACCAATTTGGGTTCAATATCATCCATATACTAATGATTTCCAAGGCCAGCCAAGTGAGGCTATAAAGGTTCTAGAGGCTGTGTGGTTTTGGGTGGATAGGAACCACTTCTGACACAATCCTACCAAAACCAAATAGCTATTAGTGATTTGGGTCCCCAAATCCAGGGATATTCCACTTTAATCTTGGATGAGGATCTTCCTAAATTTACAGCTCCTGTTCAACAAGATGGTGACAACTGTGGCCAAGATGGCCTTTACACAATTTCATCTGTTGTGGCCTTTGCACCTTTTCCTAGATTAGGAGGCCCTTCAGAAAGTAGCTCCTGCTTTGATCATCTCATGGCCTGACTACTCCAGTGCACTGTACGTGGGCTGTCCTTGAAGACCATTTAGAAGTCCCAACTAGTCCAAACTCTGTGGTGCAGGTAATGATGGCACACCTTGGTATGCCAGTGTAACATACCATCAGCACTAGTTGCCAGTTTGCTCCTGGGTGCCATTAATGATGTTAATTGTTACCTATTAAACGCTCCATAGCATAGGGCCTGGTTACTTGAGGGACCGCCTCTCACTCTTGTAGGTGTGTGTGTGTGTGTGTGTAAAATATAATGGTGTGTACATACATACACATATACATACACACACATACTGTATACATATATTTCATTTCTTATTTTAGGGAAGGAATATTCCCAGATCTTCGAAGGGTGTTCTTCCTCTGTGAACATTTTAAAAATGGCTTTATTATTTTGATTGGCATCATCCTTACTACCTGAAAGTTTTAGTTGAAAATAAATTGCTAAAAGTAACAGCTTTGAGAAATTTTATGTCAAAATTTATAGGTTGTATTCTAAAATGCAGTACAAAATTACAGTAATTTGGCTTGTTTAATTGTTCATCTTTAATGTTAATGCAGGTATAAATTGACAGTTAAGTATTTGAATTGAACTAAATGATGCAGTAGAGGGGGATATTTTTTTTAAAAAACAAACCTATTATCAGACATAATATACAATTGGCCTAGGGAATACTGGGAACTTCTGAATAACATTAAAGTTCTGAAAAATGCTGTTTTAGGGTATTACTAGTCCCATGCAACTAGAATTGTGATCCTGCAATCCTTAAATTGATAAAATAGTAATTCAATTAATTCAAATTAATATGACAATTAATTTCTCTGAATAATTTGTTTTGGAACTTCTGATCTACTTTTGTTAGTCTGAATATACAGAGTCTCCAAATAAGGGCAATAGAAGAACAATAGATGCTATTTCATTTGAATCCTGCAGACAATAAAAACAAATCAGAATAATGTACTTTGTATGAGAACCCAACTTCTCATAACTGAGACATGTCCATGAAATTTTCTAGACAGTAGAAATACTGTCTAGAAAATACTGGATTTTTATTTCTTTGACTTCCGACTGAAAAAAAATGAATTCCAAGAATCTTACTCAAATGTATCTATTGTCAGGATTCCCAGTAATATCTCCATAATTGTTGGGTTGATATCTATCATTTTTTGAATTAATCTTGAGAATTTGAGAATAATACAGTCAGATGGTTCTATTGTAGTGCTTCTGAAATGTTTTCTTTCTTAGACCAGCTTAAAGGTAATTCATAATAAATATTGTTCATGGACTTGAAATGAATCTTATGCAAGAGTAGTGAAATGGATAGGGCTTTTTGACAGTTCTCTTCTTATTGTGTTGGAATTGATTTGGAAATGTAATGCTGGTGGTACCAATCTTAGACAACTGGTTCTGGCATATTTAGCTAATAAAACTCTCCATACCTGAACTTAAAAAAAAGTCTGAGGTGTTGTTAGACATTTTATTAGTTGGCTAATTCCAAAAAAAAACCCTAGTAACTAATCTAAAAATTAGAAAAGTACATAAATAATGTACATAATCAGATGCTTCCTAAGATTTTTGGAATCCAATATAATACTTTTCATTAAAAATTAAAAGAAACAATACATATGCTCCATCATTATATTTAGAAACAATTGTATAAGATTTGAGATTATCGAAAACCTGCATGTTACTGTAAATGCTAAGCAGCATTATTTTAACTCATCTGTAAGTCAGTTCTCTATAAGGTAACTTCAGAATATAATTAAAGATAGCTCCATATAATCTATATATAAGGTAGCCTCATTTTGTGTGCTTGAGAAAGAGAGAGTGGGAGAGATACGCATTGAGAGCCATCTTGTGGCTTTCTTGTTATTACATATTTTCTTGATTGTGTTTTTCTGTATATGTGAATTTGCTGTGTTTGGAGATGCCTTGATTTAGGGTATCTGTGTCATAATTGCTTATTGTTTCTCCAAAAATATAGAAAGGTATCTGCATGCATAATAGTTGTGTATATAATTGAATAAGGTATGTTATATTTGCCAAAACTGGATTATTAAATTCTAAAAGTCAGAGATTTCTAAGTGAGAGACAGTGCTATAGAGGCACTGTGTCTTCTGCGGGTAACCTAGTAATGTCTCCCTCCTTTTAATAACTGGATAATTAAGTGTATTCACTGATTAATGGTTGTACCCTTGAAAATGAATATATTTTCTGT
The DNA here is from genome assembly GCA_036250565.1 of Sibynophis collaris. Lineage (NCBI taxonomy): Eukaryota > Metazoa > Chordata > Lepidosauria > Squamata > Sibynophiidae > Sibynophis > Sibynophis collaris. The sequence continues at coordinate 316,939 of JANHFK010000500.1, forward strand.
AGTATCTATTCTATGTTTAACATAGAATATACAGCAGATATTTATTCTAATAAAAAATTATTTGAAATATTTATTTACTACCATACAGAGCAGGTCTAGTGTAGTGGTTAAAGGCACTGGGCTAGAAATGCCAACATGAGTTGTAGCCAGCTGGGTGATGTTGGATTAGTTACTCTTTAGTAACTGATAGGATAGTAACTCTGTAGGAAGAAAGCAATGGCAAAATACTTTTAGAAAATGCTGCCAATAAAATTGCTTAGATTTATCCAGTGGTGGGTTTCTACCGGTTCGCCCCAGCTTGGGTGGCGGTAGGAGGCTCAACCCGCCCACCCGGACATAATCACGGACGTTCTGTGCATGCGCAGAAGGCTCTATGCATGCACAAAAGGTTCTGTGCACACACACTCTCCCAGTTGCAAACCAGTAGCGAAGGTACATGGAACCCACCACTAGATTTATCCATGTAGTCACCAGAAGTCAAGACTGATTTGAAGGCTTTAAAACATTGATTCTTTATTCTTTGGAGTAAAGCTCTTGTGTAGTAAAACTTTGCAGGCTCATTCTTTTAGGCTCATTGATGGCAATCATTATAACTTCCTTTGCTATATATAAAGTAGACCAGCTGACTAATGGATAGCTGTGCTTGCTTGTATTTCCATCGCTTATGCTCTCGTTGCCTATGAGTCTTTTCCCAAAATTGTGACACCACCCACAGTTTATCATAAGGGCCTATTACACTTCTCATAGTAGTCCTCAAGTTACAACCACTTGTTCAGCCACCAGGCAAAATTATGATGGTACTGAATAAGGTGAACTTATGATCAGTCTGCAAAGTTGCAGTGATCACAGCATCCCCACATGATTACAATATTGCAGCTAGCCATTGTCACATGATTGCCATTTGCAACCTTCCCTGCAGGTTTCCCACAAGCCAAGTAAATGGGAAAGCAGCAGGGAAGGTACAATGGAATGGAACGCATGGGTGACCTTGAGGAAAGGGGAGATAAGATGCTGCTCAGGAAACAATCAGACAAGAGAGGCAGGAATCCACAATTATTAAGAATCAGAGAAAGACGTTAAGGAAGGTGGGTTTATCTGAAGGAGCAAGAGGTCAAATTGGAGGGAAGTTTGTACTTTCAGACATGCAAGCTTATATGAGGGACCGTCTCTTGCCGGTCACATCTACCTGACCCATCAGAGCAGGGAGGCAGGGAATGTTGCGGGTCTCATCCCCGAGGGAGATACACCTGGTGGGATCCAGAAGAAGGGCCTTCTCCATGGTGTCTCCCTCTCTCTGGAACATCATTCCCCCCAGAGATTAGAATGGCCCCCATTCTAATACTCTTCCAGAAGGCGCTGAAGACCTGGTTCTGTCAGGAGACCCGGGGAACCCAGAATGAGATAGAGCCCATTAAATGGCTTGTGTGATCTGCTGTTGCCAGGCAGTAGGTGGGAGCTGGGGGGTGATTTTGTTATATTATACTATGCTAATTTATTTGATTAGTTTTTATTAGTTTTTATTGTTTTAAATGTGGTCTTATATTCTGTAAGCTGCCTTGAGTCACCATGGGCGAATAGGTGGCAATATTAATTCAGTAAATATATAAATAAATAATAAATTATGTAAATGTAAGCTTACAATAAAGTAAATTTAGGCCATATGTCATGTTTCCTGTCTGGTTTACCTGGGAGGGCCGACAGAAGATCGCAAGTCGTTCCATAAGTCTCTCCTCCTGCATTTTCTCCTGACAAATCCCACTATGGAATATGAAACCCCTGGCAACCCAAACTCCTCCACACCTAACATTAAGCAATCATGTGTCCAAGTGTCTATGGAGATTCTCAGTCATCCAGGTCATGGTTGTCACAAAGGTGCTTTTTTTCGAGAGGCAACTGGACTTTCTGGTTTTTCTTTGAAGACATTTCACTTCTCATGCAAGAAGCTTCTTCAGCTTTGCACCACTCAGGTGACCCTCATGACACAGATAAACCTCCAAGTAAGCTTAACAACCCGCTAAAAGAATGCAAATGTCCATCTGTCTGCAAAGAGTATTAATCCTTCTATTCCCCACCATCTAGTCAGAGCTGATGAAACTTCTTGAATGAGAAGAAAAATGTCTTCAAAGAAAAACCAGAAAGTCCAGTTGCCTCTTGGAAAAAAAGCTTTGGGACATGTGTACAAGTGTTTTGCTTAGCAACAACAATCCTGATCCCAGTTGCAATTGCTGCTGTAAGCCAAGGACTACCTGTAGTCTACATCATCAAACTTGACAGAATACTAGAGCTTCTTTATTTCTGTACTTACACACACACACACACACACACACACTCTCACACACCCCAATCCAGTAGGCTTGTAAAGCAATACTATTATCAACAAGTAAGAGAAATATCTCTGTGAACCAGCACAGTTCACTTTATTGATCTTCCATCCATTATTGCATCCTCAACTGATGGAGGGAAAAAAGCACATGTGGTAGGTAGCTTCACTATTGGGGGTTGTGTATGGGGAAGAGAAATTGAAGGAAAAAGGGCGCCCTGCAATGTGAGGTACATCCAGTATGGCTCTTGAGGTGACAGACATGAACCAGTTTGGGAAAATACTTTTAAACAAATAATGCTCCTTCCCCTTTCCCCTTCCCCGGCCAAATGACTGTTGCATTGGAAGGTTCTTCAATTGGCAAATTGCACATTGGACAATATTCATCATAAGGCAAGTTTTACCATTGAAATTTGTAGCTATCAATACCTGTATTGTGTTTTCATTAAGGCATTTATTTATAACCTTGTTGTTTACACAAATACAATCAGAAGCATCTATAACTGTGATAGAAGTATGAAGATTATAGCAGTATTGATAATCCATTGTATTATGAACAATACTAAATCAAAGTAGCAAGCTATCAGTTACACTCTACTGCCTTTCTCCAAACAGTTGCAGGCACACTTTCTTTCAAAATACTTCCAAAATAAGTAGATTTGAAGCCCTCTGCCATCTTTTATTCTTTGTGGAATGCCTGTTTCATGTTGATAAATATATATCTGAATGTTAGGATTTGTTTTGCTTTGTTCCTATACAAATTGTGTCAAATTAAGTTTCTGACATTGCAGTTTCTCAGTACATATCTCAAGAAACTAATAGCCTTGAAATAATCTCTGTGGTATCCACACAAATGAAATAGGAAATACAAATAAAGGTTTAAAACTGCTTATCCAGTTTGGATACTTTAAATTCCTCAGTATAGGTTGCTCTGACATGTGCCTTTGAATTGACCTAAAGAGTTGGTTTTGGAATATTACTTTCTGTGTTGACCTCAGAAAAAATTTGTGGGGGGAGAGGCTGGAGGAGATATTTTGTAGCAAGTAGTGGCTCAAATTTGGAAAGCCTTTCTTTTCAAGAGATATGGTAGGTATGGGAGTGTGAGGATTCTTGGAAAAAAAACCCCATCCCCTTTCACTCTCCTTCCCATCTGCCCAAGAACCATTTTTCCACTAATAGAAGAGTTTCACATTTTTGTTGGTTTTAGGTTTGATTTATGAGGGAAGATTGAAATTGTTCGCATACTACCAGCTTTCCATCACCATTCTTTTATTTAAAGAATAAAATTATTTTTTCCCAGTATGATAGTAACCCACTCACCCCCAACCTCCATTTTAAGGTTATGGAGCACATCATAACAAAAATGGCTCAGATGGCTTTTTCATCACCTTTGGCATATTAAATTTCTGATTTTACAGATTCAGAGGGGTATTATTTTCCCTCATGTTTGTCTTAATGAGCATAGTTCTAAACTTAACCTAACAACTCTCTTCAAACAACAGATGATACCTAAAAATATTTTATTGTCTGTATTGCTCTTACATACTAAAAGCTATCAGTTCTGCAAAACATGTGACTGGAGGTGCATTAAATTTACATCCTATTAATGCACACATGGAAAATCTGTGGCTTTTGTACATGCTTGAATTGATATGTTTTTCTGTAAACACTGCATTAATTTTGTATGTATTTCCTTTACCAATGAAAAGGTGCAGAAGTCCAGAAACAAGCAATTACGTGAAATGTTTCCAGATGGATTCAGTATTCATCATGCAGGAATGCTCCGGCAAGACAGAACTTTGGTGGAAAACTTGTTTTCTCGTGGTTACATAAAAGTCTTGGTTTGTACAGCTACATTAGCCTGGGGTGTCAATCTTCCAGCTCATGCAGTCATCATTAAGGTAAAAGCATATGCTCTGTCTATTTTGGCAACTAGACATCCATAAAGTGTTATGGAACATGATTTTTTTCACTGTTTGCAGAAGAGGGAGAGGAAAGATCTGCTAATTATCTAGCAGAGGTTGGTTGTTAAACTGACTCTCTCCTCTGGGAACCAAGTTGGATAGTAAAGATTTAAATATATCACAGGTTATAAAAGGATCGCCTTAAGTACACTTTTGAGAGCCTGTTGTATTTGCGTAATTTTGGTCTTCAGCTCATCTGATTTATAATGATGTGTGTTTATGTTAATTTTTATTAACTTTTTGTCAAACAGGGAACACAGATCTATGCTGCAAAAAGAGGATCTTTTGTTGACCTTGGAATTTTAGATGTCATGCAGATATTTGGTCGAGCTGGACGTCCCCAGTTTGATAAATTTGGAGAAGGTGTCATTATTACAACACATGACAAACTCAGTCATTATCTGACTCTGCTTACTCAGCAGAATCCAATTGAAAGTCAGTTTCTTGAAAGCCTTGCTGACCACTTGAATGCAGAGGTATGTTTTATTAATCAATTCCACATTCTTAATATATATATATACAGGCCTTTACAGAATAGTATAAATAAAATGGAGGAGGGAGTGGGGAAAACAATGCTATTTATATTCAGATCTATAAATTATAAGTCTTACGTAAACAGTTTTGCATGGATATGCCGTGACATTGGTAACATATTAAACAAGAAATGTGATCCTTCAAAGGGTGGAGTATTTTAAAGGATGTGACACAATATCTCAATATTGGTTCTGTGAAGTTATGTGTACTTCTAAAATCAAGAAATAATACAGATAGTATACTGTGAATAGTACTGAATTTTGAGTATGTTATTCACCATATCTGGCTCATTGTAATCTGTTGTGTTCTTTTTAAGAGTTTGCTTTTCAAGATCACATGATTTGAAAAGACAATTCGTCCCCTCGTTTGTTTGTTTTTTTAATCTGGAATGTGCAGAACGGGGACAAAATGTTTTTCTTGTCTTCTGGAATAAAATAAAGTATTCCCATTGGAATATCATTGCTTTTCCAAAAGTAAACACCATAAATCATTTCCAATTTACTTAAGGTACATTTCTGGACAGTCCTTTGAACAAATGGATTGGCAAGAGGAAAAAAAATGAAATGCTTTAATATTCCCTGGAATTTACTGTCCCTTCAAATCATTTTGTGGATTGCTAATTCTGAGCAAGACTTCACTGGTAGAAAAGAATTTGATTGGCATGTCCACCCCAGAGACCCCAAATTTAGAAGTGCAGAACTCCCTATAGGAGTAATTAACACAGCTTTCCAAAAACGAAACACAGGCAGATTTGGCTTCCTCTCTAAAGCCCCTCTCTTATCCTAATGGGCCCAAGATTTGGTACTTAAGAAGAAAGTAATTTGATGCTGAAGCAACTAATTTACTCCTTTGGGTTTTGAGGAGAGATAATTTAAATCTGACTGTTTGTCTCTCTATCTATCCATCTGTCTATCTCCCCATCCTAAGGTATCCAAGTCTTCTGAAGAATGGGTCTAGTTTAATACTTAGGGAAGTGGTGCTTTCCTTGTGCCAGTGTATTTTGCAAAGGGATTGTTTCAGTTGCTTTGCACAACCCATATTGACTCAGTATGGTATGGAGTAGGGTAGAAATGGTGCTAGTGTAAAGAAACAACTTGGTTCTAAATCTGAAACATATGGGAATGAGGGAGAATTGGGAGCCAATTTGCAATGTTATCATTACATGTTATGTTTCAATTTGTTTGTGTATAATATAGGTGCCCAAAAATTTTAAACCCTAAGCTGCCAAAAGAGTATTTACAGAAGAAACATGTCTGATTCAATAACCTCCTACAGTGGGACAACGGAAACTATAAATTGTTTTGTGAATAAAACATTATTTCAGCATATTTCTTGCATACTTTTATCATGCAAGGAGAAATTTGTGTAGTTAATTTAGCAGATTCAATTTCACAGTTTGTGATTATGGGTGTTGCCTTACTTTGTTTTAAATGAAAATTAGAGAAATATGTTAACTGTATAAG
>JANHFK010000500.1:351743-364838 GCA_036250565.1 Sibynophis collaris
ACCTGCTTGCTGCAGTCTTGAGAAATTTCAGCTAATATATAAATATTGATGTGTGTAGATTTGGTATATTTATGAATATTTCTTCCACATACAGTCCATGAAATCTGAAAACTTTTTCTTAAGAATATATTTATGTACAGATAACAAGCTCTGGGGACTTTTAAATATTTCTTTCTTAATATATTATGTATACGAGTCCAGCTTAATAAAAGCTGCCTGTGTTATTGATTTAGCCTCAGTTTAAAATCTGTACATGAAACAGTTCAAAATATTTCTAGACATTTTGCAGTTTGAAGTCGCTTTGAAAAAATATTTCTATGCATCATGACTTGGATAGAAAATTAGGCAAACCTTTCTCTCCTAGAACATGGATTTTCTTTAACCTCTTTGTTGCCATCTTTCTCTCCTAATTACCACCAAGACTTGCCTGTGAAAGGAATTACATTAATTAGGATGGCAAAACACTCCTTTTGGGGGGGGAGGGAAATATGTATAAAAAGTAAACGCAATATTAGGAATGTTGTTGTGGTGTCATCCTTATTTTCAGAGAGAATACTGTTATTCCTCATGTTAATGTTCAGGACTAAATCACCACTTACAAAGTGATAAAAGTGTATGTTCTGATACTTCACAATGACCACGTGACTCCTTTTACAGGGTTGTAGAGTTGACAGGGGACGTAACTCCTGACATGAAATCCATTGCCCAAGCTGATCTTATTGTTACTACACCAGAGAAGTGGGATGGAATCAGCCGAAGCTGGCAGAATAGAAGTTATGTCCAAAAGGTTTCTGTCCTCATCATAGATGAGATTCATCTGCTAGGTAGGAATTGCTTTAATCTTTATCATTGTTGGAACTGAAATGTGTTGGCTTGCACCTATCTATATCTGTATATCTATATCTTCTTTTTATGTTTTCCTAGGGGATGAGAGAGGGCCTGTCCTAGAAGTTATTGTGTCTCGGACTAATTTCATCTCGTCTCACACAGAGAAGCCTGTCAGAGTAGTTGGTCTGTCAACAGCATTAGCCAATGCCAAAGATCTAGCTGACTGGCTAAATATTAATCAAGTACGTAAATGATGCTTACAGTTGAAGTTCTGAGCGTAATCTTTAACATATTTATAGTCTTAAGCATGGGGGAGAAAAATAACTTTATTTATCTCTTTAGATGGGGCTATTCAACTTTAGGCCATCCGTGCGTCCAGTTCCATTGGAAGTTCACATACAAGGTTTCCCAGGCCAGCATTACTGTCCTCGCATGGCTAGCATGAACAAACCAGCCTTTCAGGGTATGCAACCTTAGCTATTTCTTTCGCCTCATACTATGTTTATACTACATGTTTCTTGTCTTTTAGTTGTATCTTTAAAGAATGCCTTTTTAACAACATGACTTATTTATGGGCCCTATACATTTAGAGAGCTAACAGCACAAAGTGCAACTGAAATATATTTCAGACAGAATAATTACTGTTACCATTTGACACCGTAAAAATATTTTCCTATTAGTGTGTTGAGATTTACAACATGTAAATCATTCTCAGTATTAATTCACTAGGAGATTTGCTCCTAATGGAATCTTAAAAAAAAAAAAAACGTAAACAGAAATTGGACATCAAGTTAAGCTTGCATAATTCTAATTTCACAGCATAGCCATAAACTTCAAAAATGTAAGTGTATCCAGAGATGTCTCTGTTTTCAACTTTTTATCCTTACACTGGAAAGGATAAATTTAAGAACCACCTTCATTTTTTTATTAAAGCATGTACTGTGTAGGTTCCATAAGGAATATTTATTATATCAATTAAAAAGAAGTCCCCAAATAAATTTTGGATTGTGAACTGCTGTTGATTGTAAGGAGACAGTTGTGAGGTGGCTTTTTAGCTGATCTAATTAGCCTTATGACAGAAGCGAAGTATTGATTGGAGACTAGAGACCAATCTTGGCAGTTCAGATTATTTACACCTCAAAGAAGAGCATTGTAGAAAAACACTAATGAACTATAAATCTGTCCAGAGCTGTTCGGCCACACCTGTTCCTGAAACAACAAAAATGCATGATCTGTCAAGCTTTCTATCAGGAAACAGATGTATTGATTTCTATATGAAGAAGAGGCAATGTCAGCATTGTCATTTGTTATATCTATACACATGCACATGCCTATGCTCCTACCTGTATATTGTCGTTTGTATTAAAATTAGATTGTCAAGTATCATTCAAACCTTCCAAGAAGTAATAGTTATTTTTACATTCAGTATTTTTTTTTATTTTAAATACTGTGTGTGTATGTGTGCGTGTATGACTATACCTGAAGGAATGCTCTTAATACTTCTGTTAATACTTCCATGTTCTAATCAAAACTGTAGCAGTATAATTTAGGGAACATTTTTGTTTCCATATGTTTGATGGAATATAGATACACATATGTCAACAGCTGCCATTATAAACTTTATTTCTCAACCCATAAAATTGCACTAAAAGCTGGAGCTTTTCATTTTGTGCATTTTTTTAAATGCCATTTTGACTTCTTTCCGCTTTTGCTGTATTAACTGTTAAACCCCATTCTCCCTCCATTCCAAGAAAGCTGACTTTGCTATAATTTTAGATTTTTGAAATAATTTAAAAGAAAAATATAATTAATTTATAATTCAGAACAATCATTGACACTCTGATAGTAAAGGAGATACTAGAATGAGAAATTGCATTCCATTATATGATTTTTCTTTTGTGTTTTAACAGCCATTAGAAGTCATTCTCCAGCCAAGCCAGTTCTTATCTTTGTATCATCCAGACGACAAACTAGACTTACAGCTTTGGAGCTCATTGCATTTTTGGCAACTGAAGATGATCCAAAACAATGGCTGAATATGGATGAAAGAGAGGTAAATTTGGTATTACTTGAATTAAGTGAATTATATTTGAAAATTATATTTAAAAATTAGAATTTGGTGACTTTGATTGTATTTTTGTTTTGCTTTTCTGTACCTCTTTTATGACATAAAGTTGGCACACACAATACTTTTGATGCATTAGTTGAGAATGGGCTTCAGGGTTTCATGTTCCTTTAATCATTCCTTGACCTCTTCTTTCAAAACACAAGTTCCCATAACTTCATGTTTCATCATTACCAAAGAAGAGTTTATTTCTATAAAAGGAGCTGTAACCAGAGTTAAGAGAATGCTATTTGCTTTTCAAGAGCAAAAAGCTGGAAAGATGCATGCTGTCTTAATTCCTTAGGCATTGTCCCATAGTATTGCATATATGTCTGCATGCATGCTTGAAATAAGCTGTGACTTATGTGGTTCGCATTATCAGATATATCATATTTTCTATCTGTGTTTTTAAAACTATGAACCATGATCTTTGGTGTTTTCAAGATCTCACGATAAGTAGGCTTTAGCAAGCAGCTGAAACCTAAGCTTAAACTGGCTTGGGATATTTATGTATGATTTTCACTATGATATCATCAGATAGAGTATGATTTTTCAATGCTGTCATGTATTTCTCCCTCTTTTTATTGACTATTTAGGGCTTTTCCATGAGCTTCTTTAATCAACAAGCATCACACAACCAAAAAACCCCAAGAATAGGTGACATACATGTACCATTTTATTTCACATGTCCGCAAACATCTTCCCAATCCACTACATTGTTCTTAGACATTGAAGGTTAAGAACACTTCTGAAGTTTCATGTAAAGTTAAGGACACTTCTGAACAGAAGGTCCTGAATAGGGCACAGGGACATTTGACCCCACAAAGAACAGAAATAACAAATAAGTTATCACTCTTCTCTCTCTTTCTCTCTCTATATATAACATACATACACACACATATATATTTCTCTGCTATATGCAGAGCCTATCAAAGGTCAGATCCCACAAATAATTTATTATATCAGTTACATTAAATGTTTGAATGGGTTGCCATTTTCTTATAAACTCAAAATTGTTTGTTTAATATATAAACTTTAAACATTGTTAAGTACAGCAACATTTTTTTTCTGATGTTCGCAAATTCTGACCTAATAATAGAATCTTTAGATCGTCCGTTGGCCTCTGAGATCTATCTTGGTACATTCTGTATATTAAAATAAAAATACGCATATACTTTCAAAGTATACTCTTGTTTATGGATATAACAAAAAAAAAAAGCTTTTTGTGCAGCTTTTTATTAAGCAAACAGTAATAGAGATCAGTGGTCTCTTTTTGTTTTTGCCAGCTATGCTACCACTGTGCATGTTACAGCAGTTTGTTTCAGACAGGACATCAATTTCAGATGTCTTTTTACAGATTTCTGAGGGAAGTAGTGTAAGAGGGAGGAATAGGCTTTAGCTTCCACTAAGTGTAGCCATCCTTTCTTAACTATATATTTTTCTTTTGTGGTGTAAGATTTTTTTTCTACAAGAAAAGTTTGGGGTTGCTATCTTCTCTTTGAAAAATAAATGTGAAAACTGTCCTGTATAAAATGCATACTCAGCATAGACTGAGAGTAAAGCAGTTGACCTGCTCAACTGAGTTTTGAGATCTCTTGAAAGCAATTTATAAATACATTTTCATTATTCTGTGGCTGATTATTCATGGCTGAACATTTTGTTTGTAGTGCCAAAACGACTCTAATATTGAACAAATTGGCTTTAGGGAACAGAGGCTTGACGGGCTATTGCTATTCCATCTGAAGCAGTAAAAATGTCACAGAGTAGTCCTGGATAAAATAAAGCAAAATAAATATAGATTGGGTATAATAGTACAAAGGGGGAAATTACAGGTTTAATCTGAAGGTTGCAGTAATGATTGCAATATTTTCTAAATCAAAGAATTTGCTTGATAAAAATTCTACTGCCGATGGGAGTATATAAAAGTTGAATACATGAAATTCGTATCTGTTTGTCTGAGATTGTTGTCCTGTGCTTAGTTTGAAATTTCCACTGCTTTTAGTTATATAGAGGAAGAAAATTTAATAATCGTAAAAACAATTACAACATATTTAACATTTTAAACATGTGCAGGATGTTAAGGTTATACTACAGCCGCAGTATTTTGAACCTGTGATGTTTGGTAATACACTTCATCTAAATCCAGGAATGTAATTGAAAAATTGCACATATTGAAGAAATTGATGAATATCTGTGTGATTTCTGAACAGAGAGTTACATATAGAACTGAGACTGTTGCAGTGGGTGCAGATATGTTTTCTTTACGGAATTAAAAATAGTGGGGGGAAATATGTCCACCTGTAATTTTGCTCTATTTTGAACTGAATTATTATCAAGTATGTGATTCTATTTTTGCTACTTAAAGCAGTAATTAATATCAGTGTGATTTTCACAATTGCATAATCAGATTATGTGTGATTTTGGGGTATTGTGTGTTTCACCTTTTCACATAATACATATGGCTTTTTCATGAACTTGTTTAAGCAGCGAAAATATCACACACACACACACACACACACACACACACAAACACACACACACATATATACAAAAACAAGAACGGCAATAAAACTCCAGCTTGATGCCCTTCATACCTGGTCGGCACAGCCCGCAACAAAGAATGATAGAAGTTGTAAGCTGGAGGTCATACACTGCCTGCCTGTTTGTAAAGTGTTAACACTGAGTTAGAATGTGTTAATGTTATTTCTTAAATTATATTTCTTTATTGTTGATATATTTATCTCTACTTTTTTCCCTAGAGTGAAAAGTACATTGCATAAGTTGTTGACCTTCCCTGGATAGTTTGTGTTCCTGGAAAACAGATTAGGTGGAAAAGATAAAACTGCCTGAAAATTACTGTGTAATTTAGATTCAGTTCTAACACTATGCCCAGTATTAAGTCACAACACTTAGAGTGATGCATATCAGCATTTTTGTCCATAAATAATGTGGAAGAAGGATAGGGAGAAACTGTCTTTGCATTTTCAGCACCACTTTCTTTTGCAGTATTGAATTATGTCAGGGTTTTTTTTTTAAATGTACCTTAGCACAGGGGCATTTTAACATTGCACAACATCTGTGCCAGATGTTAAATGTGTGATTATATTTTGTTTTAAGACTTCATCACTTTCCTGATTCTTTGTACAACCCATCTTTCTTTACTGGCCATTTTCAGAGCATCGATAAGCATTATGCAGTGGCATATGGTCTGAGTCTGAGGTGCTTTGAAAAGGCTACAGAGTACTAATAATGAGGATTCCCCGAAAATGGGGAAACCAGGACAGCAGATAATGCTTTGAGAAAGTATGGGGTTTTAGCATCTTGAAACAATATATCACACTCAAAGGGACAGAATTGGACTGCACAATCTGTTAGCTCATTCTTGTCCAATCTGGTCTCCTCCTTTCTTTCCGAGCCAGCAGTGTTGTCATCAGCTTGCTGAATTATACCCTGACTGGAATGAATTTCAGACACAGGGTAATGTATCTACTTAAATAGAATTCTGCCTTTTTTTTTTAACAAAAGCTTTTTAGGTATATTTTTAAATATATATTCCTGTTATATCATTCCTAATTTTACATGTGTGTAATAAATAAAAGGGGAAAAAATCTACTTCCAAGCTTGGCAACAATTTCCATCAACTTGTCATAAACTTTATTTATTTCTTTACTTCCTTTTTGCTATTTTAAAATTATGTAAAAGCATATTACTGTATGCTTTGAAAGGAATCTTAGGCTCAGATTTTAGAGATCACAATAAGATGAATGTGCTTATAATTAAGTCAAGTAACAGCAGGGGTTTTTTTTTCTTTTTAGTATCAACAATTTATTTATTACCCTTGACCGTAAAAATGATTCATTCTTTCAAAAGAAAACTCCTGTGTATGCATATGGATTTGTAGAGGATGGTATCTTGAGTAAAATAAAAATGCATTTATTACTTACTCCTTTAATATCTTTACACAAATACAAGTCTTCTGAGTTCACTGAAATTTAGGATCATAACGAAAAATCTATTTTGTACTTTGAAGAATAGTTGTTAAACAAATGCTACCATTAACAGTGATAGTCCCTTATAGATTAATTAACTTATTCTTGTGCAGCAGTAACCTTAACACTTTTGCCTCAATTTGTTAAAATGATAAATAATACCTATTCCAAAAAAAATAATCACACAGGAATTTTTCACAAAATGTTTTCAGAATTCTGCAGTCATAATATGTGCTCATAGGTGAGCAAGATAGTATTGTAATTTTTGCTGTGTTGCTCTACTGATTTCTATGAAAACGTAAGAGAATATGTTAGAAATAAGTAAAATCGTCTGTTATTAACATGACAAAATGGCAGGATATATGGCATATCAGAACTCCTGCTAAAGATCCTTTGGTTTTACTGTGATAAATACATGGCATTGCAAATATAATCAACAATACCTCAGGTCACAACTCTAGTATAAGACAGTAGGCAGATAGCATCTTGAATGCCATCCCCAGCCTAGCAACTCTTAAATGCATCCCTTCTGAATAAACACCCAGTGGTGTAAATCAGAGCCTGTGGGATGGGAATGTTTTGCTAACAAAATGTACAGTTAATATTACAAAATCTGTGATCCAGTATGAATAGGAAACAAGGTGATGTGAAACTCTCACATTATGGTCCGTACTTACAGGAGTAAGTGAGCAAACGCAGTGTCTATATTTGAATTATTTAGTATTATTTGTTCTAAGGAAAAACTAGATGCTTCAGTCACAGAACAGAACCTAGAGGAATCTTACCTTCTGTTTTCGTTCTTGATCATTTGTTTCGACTCAAAGTATTATTTGAAAATATTATTATTAATTCCCTGTCTAATTCACTGTACTTCTCAGATAATTTGGATTATAGCAGCATCTTTTTTTTCCCCCTGTGAGAGGACTCATCTAGATTTTTCCTAATGCCATATAAATGTATTGGTAGCAAGACTACAACAGATAGTGTCCACATTGTAATTATTATCAAAATGCAACATATGCATTATATTGCTTTCTGTCGGTTTTTCTTTTTCAGATTAATCTAACTGTAAATAGATTATCAAAGTGATCTTTGGAGTTTCTTGTATTCATGAAATTATTTCCCTTCATTAGCCAAGGGAAGGGGGGGAGAAATAGTTCCTTCATTATTGATAGATGTACAGTAATATTGATGCTGTAAACAAATTTATCTGCTACTCTGCTACAGTAATATAAATTGTTCCATTTGAAGGTTACTGATATTGTTTGTGCATTTTTATGTGTTATTCTGTGTAAAAGCTTAAGAAAAATTCTTACACACTGCATGAGACAGTGTTTCTGAGATTTGCCAATTTTTCAGAAGTAGTTGAGTGGGTGTGTGGAAGATAGCTTTCAAAAAGGAATTCTAAAGTTTTACTTATATTTGTCATATGTTTATGTCTTTGCAGCTTGGTCTATAATTATTTATTATCTGAAAAATGTTTTGAGTTAAGTTGGATGTTATTTTGTGTGGCTGGCTTGATCGGTAACACTTATTTTGTGCCAAACCCTGTTACTTCAGTGGTTTGTTAATCCTAAATAAATCTGTTTGTGAAGAGTTTGACTATTTCTGTTCTCCCATGCTGAACTCCACTTATCCCTTATTTGGAACTAAGTTATTCCAGCATCACATTTGCTATTCCTATAGCTTGTCCTTATCCTGCTTCTGTTTCTTCTGTTCCCAGTAATGCCAGTCCTCTGATTTTTGTACAAGAGAATGAGCAACAAAGCCTAACAAATTATATCCACATTCAAGTGGTAGCTGAAGAAGAGTAAAACATTACTTTTAATACCAAATGTTATTGAGTACGATGTAAGCCTGTCCCACTTACGGTCTGAGGATGATATGAAGATACCACTATAGGTGCACCATAGAAAATAAATGTTGCCATGACAGATTTATGCCAAGGTTAAGTTTAAGGAGCACGCTTTTAAATAATTTAGCAGAAGAACTGTTTTTTTCCTTTATTTATAAAATATTGTGAGTAATACTTTGTTTTGAAAATCCTTTTTAATTAACATTCCTGCTATTGATGAAAATATTCTGAAAGATTCTCAAGCAAATCTGTCTTATACTGTTAAACTTATGTATTACAGATGAATGTCATCATTTCAACAGTACGAGAGTCTAATCTTAAACTGACCCTGGCTTTTGGAATAGGCATTCACCATGCTGGCCTTCACGAACGGGACAGAAAAACTGTGGAAGAGCTATTTGTGAATTGTAAAATCCAAGTATGTTTACTATATGCATAATAGCATACAGGTAGTCCTTGTTTACTGATCATTTGTACAACAACCATTAAAAGTTGTGATGGTCCTGAACAAGTGATACATATGACTGGTCCTCAAAATTCCATTTTTCTCAATACCCCTGCAGTCACAAGATCACAAGTCCAGTACTTGGCAACCTGCTCATACTTATGACAGTTATGGTGATTTACAGTCATGTGATCTCCATTTCCAACATTTCCCCATTGGCTTCCCACAAACAAAGTCAACAAGGAAGGTTGCAAATTGTTCTGGTAAATCACCCCGGACTCCCTGCACTCGTGTGATACCACATTCTCCTGCCCCCAGCCTCCCTGCATTTGTCCCAATCTGCAGCTTCCTTCCCCTGCCCCCCCCCCTGTTCTTGGACCACCCCATGGATTCCTTTCCAGCCTCACTCTGCTTGTGTGATGACCCAGGCACAGAGGCAACATAGCTGATAGTTCAAATTTCCCCTTTATTGCTCCAACTTTCCCCCAAACGCTCCCACGTTATTGCAAGTCCCAGAGCTAAGTGATCACACAACCCACACACATGCTCCTCCAGTAGCCTCTGGCTGCAAGTAGCCCTGCAAAATGCTGTGACCACAATGGCTGCAAAGTAAGAAATCCAGCAGGGCAAAGGAATAAGTCAATGAGTCCAGGAATCAAAGGAACACCACAATGGTTTCAGGAAGCAAAGGAACAAGGCGATTAAAAGCGAGAAATAAAGCAAGAATTCCAAGAAACTCCACAAACATCAGCAATGGCACCCAAAACTCCATGAATTCAGTGTTTGTTCCTGACAAACGCCCCTCCCCCTAGCATCTCCTTAAGTCTCAATCCCAGATGTGCCTTGTGAAGAGGGGCGGGATGCTCTCCCATGTCGTCAGGTTGGCCTGTGCTATTCCTGCCTCCTCTCCACTCTCCGTGCTCAGGGATCAGGAGGAGGGGTTCTTGCCTGAGCTCCTTCACTCCTCATTTCCACTGCCTGCCCTCTGTTGATTGTCCTGGCCCCCCTTCCTCCCTGCTAGCAAGCCGTCACATTCCTGAGGGGCCCTGGCCTGCCTCCTCCCCACATTCCTCTGAAGCCAACGAAGCCGCCCCTTTGGTCTCCCTTGGCTCCAACTCCTGCTCATCTACCTCCACAGATTCAGGCTCCGACGGGCACAATAACAGCTTGCATGGCACTGTGCCCTGCTTTCCCTGGCATCCCTGTGTTCATGCAGCACCACACCCTGCTTTCAACAGCCTCCACATGGCCTCCTTTCCCTTTTTCCCTGGCCTCCCTATGTTTGCACAGCACCATAACCATTTTCCCCTGGCTATTCTGCTTCTCTGCACTGGTATAGCACCACACCCTAGTTCCCCTGGGCTCTCTGTGTTTGTGCATAGCATGTATTGGGCCTCCCAGATCCTCCCCACCCATACCACCCACTCCTTGCCTGGAACTTCCACCACTTCACTCTCAATGACCCACATATCTTGGGGTGACATCAGCAAAAGGGACTGCTAGGATTGTTGTCATTAAGCAACTTTATGATCACATCACTTTACAACACAATCTCAATTGCTGTCGCAACTCAAGGATTATCTGTATGAGAAACATTTTATTAACTTCGAACACATAAGCTTTGTTTACACTTTATTGGAGAAAAAAAGTTTACACAGTTACATCTTTTTCCTTTTTAGGTTCTTATTGCCACAAGTACATTAGCCTGGGGTGTCAATTTTCCAGCACATTTAGTAATTGTTAAAGGAACAGAATTTTATGATGGGAAAACCAGGCGTTATGTGGATTATCCAATTACAGGTATAGTCACAAATTGAAAAGGACTATTTTACTCTATGAAAGATTAATCCTTATTCCTGAAAATGAAACTGAATTAAACTAAATTACATATGCCACATGATTTATTCAGATTTTTCATAATAACAGGATTTTAAATTTTTTATATGTTTACAAAAAATTCAGAATTTACAAAAATGTATTATCTATCTTCATTTCTCACCCACTAAACAATGTAATTGGTTTGATTTAAATGTTAAAAATAATACTTTCAATAGAATATAAGAAATATTATTAGTTGCTGATTTATAAGCATAATATCAAAAATTATACTGTGCAGATGCCTGTTTGTTTCAAAACTTTTCTTACTATATCTCAGAGTGTATCACCTCTGTAACTCAGTTTTTCTTCTTTTGTAAAATTATAATTTGAAATTATTTCCAATTCCCCTTTTCTTATTAAAAAACCAATAAAACTTGTTTTTTTAAAAAAAATTATAGAATACAGAGAACAACAGAGATGGAAGGGACCTTGGAGGTTTTTTAGTCCAACACCCTGATTGAGCAGGAGATCCTATCCTATTCCAGACAAATCATTGTCCAATCTCTAGACGGGCTGACACAGAGAGGACTTATTCTCCAATGCACCTGAAGGCCAGACAAGGAATAATGGATGGAAACTGATCAAGGAGAGATTCAATCCAGAAATAAGGAGATGGATGACTAATACCACTCTATAAAGCCTTAGGAAGACCACACCTGGAATGCTGCAGTCAGTTTTGGTCACCACACTATAAAAAAAAGATGTTGAGACTCTAGAAAGAGTGCAGAGAAGAGCAACCAGGATGGTTAGGGGACTGGAGATTAAAACATATGAAGAACGGTTGCAGGAACTGGGCATGGCTAGTCTAGTGAAGAGAAGGACCAGGGGAGACGGGAGAGCATCTTCCAATATTCGAGGGGTTGCCACAGAGAGGAGGAAGGGGGTCAAGCTATTCTCCAAAACACCCGAAGGCCAGACGAGGAATAATGGATGGAAACTGAACAAGGAGAGATTCAACTTAGAAATAAGGAGTAATTTTCTGACCGTGAGAACAATCAACCCATGGAACAGAAGTTGCCTTCGGAAGTTGTGGGAGCTTCATCCCTGGAAACTTTCAAGAAGAGACTGAATTGCCATCGGTCAGAAAGGGTGTAGGGTCTCCTGTTTGGGCAGGGGGTTGGACTAGATGACCTCCAAGGTCCCTTCCAACTCCGTTGATCTGTTAATGGTCAATTACCATCCTGCTTACATTTTTTGGGGTTGCAATAAATCTCCTTGGCGAGGTCCGAGCTGCAGTGGTAGAACCTTTCCAGGAGCGACAAGACCTTCTGCCTGTCCAAGAGTCCAATCTACAAGAAGAAGAAAAGAGACACCATCAAGTCAACATTTCGTGAGTTTGTCGCAACTCCGGTACATCAAACCATGATGGGGAAACCCTAGGAAACCCAGGTTGCTCATTTATCACCTAGTGCTCTGGCCCTGTTCATCCCGTAGGGCAGGAAGAAGAATCCTGGGGGTCCCTCCACTATGTGCTTCCACTGCATCCAGCCCCCCATGGACCCCCAAGCCCTTCTCCAGGGAGACACCTTCCGACACGTGTGTTATGGTGAAACCACCTGTCCTGGAACTCAAATCCAACAGTGCTACGCCAAAGCCACACACACCCCGGGCATTGGCCAGACCTTTGAAGACGCTGCCAAGGGTTCACCTGGAAATGTCCCAACCTATCTAATGTTTGCCCTTCTATCTCAGGCCAACACCTTCATCCTCCTTTTTTTTCCTCTTTTTTTGAGAAAGTTTTATTGGGTTTTATCAAACATAACAAATAAAACATCATTTTTTTTTATGTTTTGGGGGATTTTGCAGTATCCTTTCCCTGGAGTGGGGAGGGAATGGGGATTTTGAAGTATTCTTCCCCTGGAGTGGGGTGGGAAAGGGGATTTTGCAGTATCCTTCCCCTGGAGTGGGGAGGGAATGGGGATTATGCAGTATCCTTCCCCCTGGAGTGGGGAGGGAATGGGGATTTTACAGTATCCTTCCCCTGGAGTGGGGAGGG
>JANHFK010000500.1:376078-388804 GCA_036250565.1 Sibynophis collaris
TAAGATAAAATGACAAAAGTTGTAAGCTGCTGGGGAAAGTGAATGACAACAAATTCACAGAAGTGGGCAAACACAGATTACTAGTAGAAATATGGAATGCATCAGCCATACTAGTTCAGTGCACAATAATATAGATATTTATATGAAAGTATTAAGGTAGTGTGCAAAATCTGGGAGCTAAGCATTTATAAGAGATCTTTCTATTTGTTTCCAAACTACATATTGATATATTAAATGCATGCTGTAACCTTTCATAAAATAACTGTTATATATGTCCCCTCAAATTTATACCTTATAGCAAATTGTGCAGTAAATACATTTGATAGCTAAAAGAAGCCACTTGGAGCTAAAAGAAACTACTTACAATGGACCACAAGCATAAATTGATATATCTGAACACTGTTTATTCTCAAAATATTTTGCTAAGTTTTACCTAAATGGTGCTTTTGTAACAGGGAGCACAAACAGTACAAATTCGGAAATAGAATAATTGGGAACACATCATCTATAGTATTTTACATGTGCATTTTAATAAAACACATACACCTAAAGTAATAAAGACATTTAGGGAAAAATCATTATGAATCTACAGCAAGACACAAAGATGTGAAAGTACAGAACTTGCAAAGGTGCTAAAAGTGACCTGTTTAATAAGGGACAAAACAATAAGTGCTTTTATAAAAGACTTGAAATATTTTATGGATAAAAGTTATCTGATAATTTCTAGGTTCAATATAGGAAGAAGTGTACTCTAATGTATTTCTATATGGAAAGAAATGATAAAAGTTTATTTGCAACTGTAAATAAGATCCAAAGCTGCTGCTTAACTAGAGCCAGGGTGGCGCAGTGGTTAGAGTGCAGAACTGCAGGCTATTTCTGCTGACTGCCACCTATCTGCAATTTGGCAGATCAAATCTTACCAGGCTCAAGATTGACTCAGCCTTCCATCCTTCCGAGGTCGGTAAAATGAGGACCCAGACTTTTGGGGTCAATAGGCCAATTCTGTAAACCACTTGGAAAAGCACTGTGAAGCGGTATATAAGTCTTAAGTGCTATTGCTATTAACTTTTACTTTTTTTTCTCTTTCTCTCTATATATGTTTCTAGCACTTCTTTTATCCTTTTTCTTTTATACATTTGATCTTCTTTATCTTTTAATTATGTAAAACTCTCAATAACATTATAAAAATATTATGACTGGTACTGATCATTTTCTGTTTTTCCAATTGTTGAAAATGCACAAAGAAAGATAACTAGAAAGCATCCGTATATCTGTCAATTGCAATACACCTTTACAAAGAAATGATCATATTCTAAAATGTATTTATTTGATTCATTTATTTATTTTTTTATCCTGGCTTTATTATTTTTATAAATAACAAAAGGCAGCAAATATAATTAATACTCTTTCCTCCTCCTATTTTCCCAATAATAATCTGAGAAGTGCTTTGGGCTGAGAGTGACTGGATCAAAATTCCCCCAACTGATTTTCATGCCTAAGGTGGAACACTGATGGACTGATTTTTATCCCATCCTTATTTTGTTCAACCCAAGGCAGTGTACAGTATATACATAATACAGGTAGTCCTCCACTTATAATTCATTTAGTGACTATTTGAAGTTACAATGGCACTGAAAAAGTCATTTATGACTATTTTCCACAGTTACGATCATTGCGGCATCACCATGGTCACATGTTCAATTTTCAGACACTTGGCAACTGAGTCATATTTATGACACTTATATTGTCCCGAGGTCATATGATCTCGTTTTGTAACATTCTGACAAGCATTGGGGAAGCTAGATTCACAACTGTGTTACTAACTTAACAATTGCAGTGATTCATTTAACATCTGTGACAAGAAAGGTCATAAATGGGGCAAAACTCACTTGACAAATGTCTTAGTAGAAGAATTTTGGGATTCAATTGTGGTTGTAGGTCGAGGACTGTACTCTTGCTTCCTATTTTCCTCACAGCAACTCTAAAGTGCATTGGAGTGAGAAAAAATGGCAGACCCAAAATCACCCAGTTGGCTCTGATATCTAGAACTCTCAGTTGCCCAGTTTTGATCCAGCAACTTAAGGGAAAATACTTGTCCTTTTATCTCAATTATATTCCCTCAAGCATTCTAAATTACAGTCAGTGAAATGTATAAAGTGGCCATTGATTTACACCTAAAGTGAATGACATTCCATGCTACATGTACATGTTGGACAGTGTTACATTATATTGTTATTTGCATATGAGCAATATTTATTTTTAAATCTGTCCTATTTTCATTTATGCAGTTACTATAACTTAGAGGATGTGAGCCATGATAACATGAACAAGTTTCTTTCCAACCTTGTTGAGAAATCACTTCTGGATCTGGAATACTCCTACTGCATTAAAATAGGAGTGGTAAGATTAATTTATACTCCATCCAATATTTTGAGAGAAGAATTGGTAAAGGTTATTAGGACTTATTATTATGGAATTCTTGGGGTACCCAAGAATCCCAACCCAGTGGGATTTTTCTGTCAATTTGGCATTTAAATCAGTAAGGGTCATTTATATATATTTTTGTATCGAATTAAAGTTGCACTACAAGTGGCACAAAATGGAAAGATACATGCTCGGCATTACAAGATAAGATATAAAGACCTGCACATAGATTAGAGAACAAATGAAAGTATGCAATATCATCAAGAGAGTAAAAGAATTGAAATGTAAATGAGCTGGTCACATAGCAAGAAGAATTGATGGCAGGTGGACCAAGACAGTCATAGAAAGATCCCACTTGATAAAAAGTGTCCACAAAAGAGACCTAAAACAAGATGGATCAATGACAGCAGCAAGTATGGCGGGCCCAATTGACAAAAGAAAGCTCAGGACCATATAAATTAAAAACATGAGGAAGAGGCCTTCATCCTGCAGTGGATTGACAATGGCTAAAACAATGATGATGATATATTTTTTTAATTCCAATCTCAACACAATGCAATTTACGCACCTCTGACATAATGCTGTCTAAAATGTGTTTTAATTAGTCTCATGTATGTTCTGCAATTACTTCTATATATAATGCATATTTTTTAAATGTCTAATAGGATGACCGCAATATTGAACCTCTGACGTATGGCCGCATTGCTTCTTATTACTATTTGAAGCATCCAACCATCAGAATGTTCAAGGAACGTTTAAAACCCGAGTGTAGCGTGAAAGAACTGCTCTCTATTCTGACAGTAAGTTATTTTGTTTTATTAATTAGGATGAAGCCAAAGAAAGTATTCTTCTCTACTGTCATGGTAAAATGGACAAAACAAGATATTTGCTAAGTGACATAGCAAGAACTAAGAAGGCAGTACATTTGGGAACTCATCCATTAGTTTATAACTAGATTTCAGCAAGGGATGGAATTTCCATGTGCATCATACAAAATATATAAATATATTTGGGAACATTGTAGTACCTGGTTAAAATGCAATTTTCGCCCACAGCCTAGAGTTTGATCCTAACTGGCTCAAGATTGACTCAGCCTTCCATCCTTGTGAGATGAATAAAATGATGACCCAGATTGTTTGGGGCAATATGCTGACAATATGCAGTAAATCCTCCAGAGAGTACTATAAAGCACTATAGGGTGCTATTGCTGTTGCTACTTCTTTTTCTCTCATTAAACCGATAATTGTTTGCATACTGTTTGGGATATTGAGACTGAATAATATAAAAATTACATATATTAACTATATTCATATTTATGTTTATTAACTTTCAGACAAGGGTAATAGAACTACTTTTGTAGGAATCAAAAATCTTCTTCCCAGCGAAATTTTATATATGCTGAAAGCAGCTCTTGTTTTTTTCCAAGTACTAATTTTTATTTTATTTTATTTTATTTTTTAAGGAAAGATGTCATACTGCTGAATATAATTAAAAATTGTGTTGGAAGATTGGAGTGCTTTCATGGTTTTAATTTTAAACTTTGTCTATGCCAGCTTAATGTGTTGTCTGGCAGCCACAGGCAGCTGTTAGGAGCAATGGAGTACATTTTTATTCAGTAGTGTAATTTTTATTATAAAAAAGAGAGAGGCAAATATATTGGCCAGCATCCAGAGAGCTACTTTGGGCACACCCAGGGGAATTATTAGGGGTTTTTTTCTTTTTGAACAATAAAACTCCCTTTTCCTGTTGCTAATTGTTTTTGAAAGTTGCCTCAACTTCCAACCAAGTGGGTTTTATTTTTAAATCAGAAATCCAGAATGTCCTTGGTCATATAGAACTACGAGTAGATATTGGGTGATTGGAGCCAGACTATTGATAAGATAATGGATCAGTACCCTATTCCTAACTTTTGTCCCCCTTTTTCCTCATTGTGACATGAATTTATCTTAAATACATCTCTTCATGTCAGCTCTTCAAGGCAGAACAGACTATGAAACCAAAGTCGTGCATGCTAATGCTATTTTTATTATAGAGTTACAGTAACAGAATCCTGCAACTCTAAATGTGCATTCCCCTCCCTCTCTTTATTTTCATGAGAACTAGGGAGGATATTGTCTGAAATTCCTACTCGGATTGCAATTCCATCCCAAACTCAGATTTCTTTTAGCTGCCTTTTTGTCTTCATAGTAGCTCTTCTTTCAGTTCCTCAAGATTATTCCTTCTTCCCATTATACTTCTTGTCATTGCGAACCAAGTAAGAATGAGTTACTTGCCTGCTCTCTATTTTGTCCTTTATGTGTCACATAGATTTAACCGAGAATTGGAGATTTGAAGAATGAGCCAAAGTAAGGGCTGGTTATGTGATCCATCCAGAATGTGGGCTGTAGTGTTTAAACCAAGTCAGTCAAGTAACATTTTAAGGCATTAGCTAAGTTTAACAATAGAAACGCATTGGTTAATTTTTTTTTAAATGAATTAGATTATAGAAGTGTTCGGTTCAATGTCTAAGTATCCATGTTGTATAGCTGTAATATTATTATCCTTTTCATCTTCTCTACTACCCCCTCTTATTGGTATCATATTATAATTATTATTACTCTGTTGTTTTGCATGTACATTGAGAGCTTATGCACTGGAGACAAAGTCCTTGTGTGTCTAATTTATGTCAAGTGTCCACATAAACCTGTTCTGTTCTGTTCTACTCTACTCTAGACCTTCAGTCCTATCTGGATAGGATAGGATTTGCAAGGATAGGATTTGCAAATCGTCCCATTTGGGAACAACTTATGAAGGCTGATTTCACACACTCTCCCTACAGCCGTAGCTGCACCCATTTTTCTCAGGTGCTGTCCAAAAGGGTGTTAGGAGAAGCAATATTGTAGCTGATAAATATGGCTTTCCTGTTTGCATGAGAGTCCTACTGGTTGAAATCAGGCTTCAGATATTTTAGATCTCTCCTTCTGTAAATAAATGAGTAAAAAAGTATAATTATTTCTGTCAAATGTAGGTTGCGTTAATAACAATAGAATAACTATGATTGTAGCTGCATTCTTCATTTTAAAAAATTACATTCCTGAAAATACCACTTAGACACTTTAGTTAAGACTTTGCTTATAAGTAATTGATCCACTTTTTCAATAATGGTTTTTGGCTGCCATCCTAAATTATTTGTCCCATGCCTCTTGCAGTGGATTCTACTTAATACAGATTTATTTGATGAAAGTTATATATTTGGTTTGCTTTTTTGCCAACATCAGATGTTCTCTTAAAATGTAGTTTGCTTCATTCATTTGTCATCCCAGAATAAATAAAATTAAATTTCCAATATAGTTGGAATGTGAAGATTTTTATAAATGTAAATCAAAGTGTAAATAATCGTACAGTTATCTTCTTTATTAACATTCAGCCTAAGAGTTTTAATTTCTTTTATGTTCTTTAACTAAAAGGCAAAGAGTTTTTCTGAAATTGTTTGCTTTGTAGAAGAAATTAGGTATTTTAACAGAATTGCCACTAAGTATCCTCCCATAGATTCCCACAACCCACACACATATGCAAACTATGCATTAATGAGCTTCATAATTAAAGGAGTCACTTCACACCTCTATTGTTAACCAGTGGCATTGCATCTGTCCTGTTTCATTGATGCCTTTCTCACTTACTTATTGAAGCATTTAACAGTTTTGGCAATAGGGAATTACATGGCATGGGGTAAGTAGTCTAATTAGATGCAAGTGAAAGTCCTTGGGGGGAGAGATATTTAAAAAGTAATTTGAAGAATCTCTTAATGATGCTGGCAGTGAAAACTGTAGGCTGAAGTGAAAAAAGACACGTCAACATTGCAAAACATGGTTGCAATAATAGCCTTGTTCACAATTTACTCATTAAGGTTTGGAAGATAGTGAGTTGTTTGTTTTAATTTATCTTGAATAAAAATGTTTTCTTTTTCTTATTTTGGAATGCATTGATTGCCTTTTTAATTTGATAACCTTTCAAAGCTTATCTTATAAATAATAATGTATTTACCAACAGTAAAACAAAACTCACAGAAAGCAGATATTACTCCATGCTGGAGTGGTCATTCAGGCAAGGAGACGATTTATACCTTTAGAAGGAATCCAGCTTTATTCCTGCCTCTTTTATTTTGTTTTCAGAAAGTTCCAGAAGTAAAAAAGATTGCTAATATGTTCTGAGGATAAAAAAGGACTGGATAATGAATCTTAGATGGCAGAAATTGACTTCCGATTCCATTGTAAAAATCACCCCACAGAGTAATCTGAGCACTGCCTCCACAATACCCACATTCTAAATTTGGAGGTTACAAACCTTAAGTATGTTCGATGTGTATTTTGTATTTGTTTTATTTTATCAACATCATCCCTTCCCAACAACTTTGTGAATCCAAAGAAAATTGTCAAAATGCAGACCCAAGAGTCTTCTTCAAAGGAACTCAACAGCAATCTGCATAAAGATGTCAGAGCTTAGATTCTAGATGGATATGAGGATCACTTTTAACACTGTAGAATAATTCTTGCTAACCTTCTAGACCCTTGTTAAGTCTCAATGATTGGAATGTAGTACAACACATCTGGTTTAAAAAGGTTACTATAGAGGTGTGGTTGATTTCCTTTCTTCCTAGTTATAAATAAAACTACTATTTCAGAAGATGATAAGTTTTTGATACGCATGAACTAGTACTAGGAAAAAGGGGAAAAAAGACTATTTGAATGCTTAATAAAAATATAACTTTTTGGATCTTGCTTCAAAACCAGGCAAGAAAATTGGCAGAATGAAATATAGAAGAAGTTCTGGTTCAAGATTGACTTTTCTACAGCTTCAAGAATTGGATTGCTACATTTCTTTGTCTGAGATGAAGGTGTTTTAGGGCGCTTCAGGCGTCCAAATTTTATGGGCCCTCCTGTAGCTCTTGGTTCCATAGTGTGAGGCCCTTCCTTGCACATATCCTTAGTTTCTATTCTGTCCATGTGCGTGAGTTTTTCTCTCTTTACCAGCTCTTTGGTTTCGTTTTCCCACAAGAGGGAGCTCACAGAATCCTTCCTGCTTTTCAACAGAAGCTATGTGAATAAGACTTCATTTCCCTTTTTATTTGCCATTCATTTTCTAAAGGCTTGCAACCCACAAATCAGCTTTTGAAATCCAGTTGCACTAATAAAATATTGAGGGTGTTATCCTTGATTTAAATATCTTACCTTAAGAATCAAACTTTGCTTAATTCTCTTGAGCCATAACCTACAGTTCTATTAAAAGAAACTTCATGATATTACCCTTTTCTTTCAACTTTATAAGTAACCAAGTGTTTTAACAATTTTATCACATAATTGAGCAGTGACATTTAAAAATATTGTTTCAGATGAAGGTTTTTTTGGCTATGAAAAATATGGAAGGCTGCTCTTATAGATTATAACCATACTAAACAGAAAAGCAGATTAAAGTGCAGGATCATATTTATTGTCAAGAGTACAGGCTTTTCTCAAGGACAAATGAATAACTTCACTAACAGTATTGATCATCATTATATACAGCTTTATCACAGAAGTTCAGTAAAGATACATTTAAAGATGCCTCAATAGATTGAGACAAATAAATGAAGCAAACTAAGTACACTATAAATGTAATAAAGTAAATTTAAATACATATTTTTCAATTAAATCACCAAAACATTTCTAAATGATAATTAATTCAATTAATTTGAATTAAACGCTAATATAGCAAGTGAGTAAAATATTTTATTACTAAACCTCAATTATATAAAAACACTGCTTTAATAATGCATTAAATTGTTGTTAAAATGTTTGATAATATTAGTAATCTATCACTTTCTCAGAGTTGTGCCAACATTTAAATGCCATGCAGTCACTATAATATTCTACAGCCAATAACTCTTAACTCATTTTATATTTAGCTGCTCCTTATAACATGATGCTAGGCAAAATTTTGCTACATGCTGTATTATTTTAGGTACAATCTGGAATTATTGATATCTTTCTCATAATCCTTCTGTCTGGATAGAATTTTATATTCTGTGGAATATTCTTATAATTACTTTCAAGAGTTTATCAAGGTATATTCAGTTTATCAGTATATTTAAGTGGAGTAGGGAATATTGTTATTGTGTTTATTTCAGGCACAGATATACTGAGATTTTACAGTCTTCCTTTCCGTTTCTGTATCTCCTGCATATCTTCCCTATTTATTTGGGGAGGTCGCTCAGGTATTCAAAGGAAGTTCAAAGGAAAATAGTTGAGAGTGTTGGAAAACAGAAATGAGATACTTGTTTTCATTGGAAGACTGATATAGTTGGGCACAATCCTGACCAGCAGAGAAAAGTCCAAATTTGGAAAGTCTTCTCTTTTGAATTCATTTTGGTTTTCCAATCAGGTCTGGAGGGTTTAGGAGTAATAGGAAAAGGCCATTTTGAGTGTACATCCCAAGAGAATATAAGTGGATATTTTCATTAGATTATTTCATCTATCTTTTTACCTCCTTCACTAGAGTCCAGAAAAAGATGGTTCTTGAAAAAGTTGGTCTTTCAAGCAGCATTTTAAATTATCCTGATTTGAAAAAGCAAGTTGAGGATTTAATTAGGCAACAGTTTAAAGGAAAATGACAATTTTATTTCGCTGTATTGAGATTGGATATGAACCTGAGAATATGTGGAATGTACTTTCGAGTCATAGGAGGGAGAGGTTCTTTGCCCTCTGGAACTCTCCCCCACCCCTAACTTCAGAATACATTCCACCACTCATGTAGGGATGACAAAACAAACAGCATTGTTCACCTCACCTACTTAGTGAACATGAAAATAGAATTTATTTGATCAACAATTTCATTTCTGTTGAAGAGCATTCCCCTTTATTTGGGGCTATACTACAGTAGTAATACAATGAACTTAATTTCCTTTAAGGGCGTGCAAGTGTATTAGTAAACATTTAAACTGACTTTGCAACCTATATAACTGGTGCTTGGTCATTACTTTCTTAAGAAAAGTATTTTATGGTACACCTAGTGGCAGCTTTGACAGTGGGATGAAAAAATGACTTTTTGCACCATATCTTACTGAGAATTGACTGAATAGGAAATCAGTAAAATAAATGTGCAGGCTCTTCTTTAATTTTCTCTGCAGTCAGGTGAGAAAGAAGGAAATATATTAGATAAGGCTTTTAAGTATTTTAGAACTGAGTTTTTTAAAAATCCTTTGGATTTTTTTTCCTTTAGATTTTTTAAAGGGACATAATTGGATGCCCATCTGCAACTCTTTAAAGCAACTGCCTCCTTTCTTGATATCATGAGGCAGCTTTCCCAATCCTGGGAAAGAAACAATTGCTTTAAGAGATGCAGAGAGGATCTGCATAAATGCCCCTATGCCAGCGGGGAATGCCCCCAGTTCTATCCAGCTCACCGAATCGGTAGCACTGGTGGTAGGAGGTTCCGCACGCCCATCAGGATGTCATTACATCCCATTTTTTAACCATTGCGCATTTCCAGAATAGGCGCAAACGCACATAGCACAGGAGGACACCTGAACCGGTAGCAAAGGTAAGTAGATTTTACAACTGCCCTATGCACTTTAACAGACCTTTTTCACACTGAATCTGAAGCACTCTACAACCCTAATTCGAGACTCCTGTCAATATCAGAGTTGTCATGGAAATATAATCCTAGTTATTTGCTGCCTAGCATAGGGACAAAACCTATCCCTAGGCTTTACCATAAAGGAATTTACAGGGCAAAACATCAGATATAGCTTAGGCAAAGTCAGTTAATGCTCATAATACATAACTTAAAATAGGAAAAGTAACATCACGCTATCAATGTTACAAGTTGTAAATTTCTGAAAAGTACTTTCAACTATTATACAGGCAGGATTTTCTATGTAAAACAGACTTGAGATTATCTCAGTAATATGTCACAGTTTACTTGCATTCTTCTTACG
The DNA here is from genome assembly GCA_036250565.1 of Sibynophis collaris. NCBI lineage: Eukaryota > Metazoa > Chordata > Lepidosauria > Squamata > Sibynophiidae > Sibynophis > Sibynophis collaris. The sequence goes on from JANHFK010000500.1 coordinate 386,454, forward strand.
CAGGGAACCTGCCTCACTCCAATAAGTTAAAGTCTCCTTTAAGTCCAGCAGACTTCTCTTTATTCTCTTCTCTTTTCCAGCAGTCACATAAATAACCATGACTGCCTTTTTTTTTTTTTTTTCCCAATCTTTCCCACCCCCGGCTCCCTCTGACAACTTCAGTCCCTGTGCATTAGAAATTACCATCTTGGTAAAAGCTGTTTGTGTCTGTGTACTTAATGCTGGGGCATCCTAGAGCTATGAATTCTGCTTAAATCTTCTTTTTGCAACTTAACTGATTTATGGCAGAGCCTTTAGCAAAAAATTACAAATTAACACTGGCACAGGAATACATTTGTTTTGATTTTCCATAATACATGTAAGTAGGTGAAATTGTTTTATGAGCTGCAGTTATTTTTTCTAGGACCTAGTGGCATTCTACTTTTTTTTTCCCTGCGCATACATTCCATGGTTTGCGTGACCTAAATTCTGAGGGTCTCCCCAGACGTAAGTAATTCCTTCATATTCCCCCCCCCCCCGAAGTTCTAAAGCAAACTTTAAACTAAAACCACCTGTTGCTCTCAGCCATTCCAACAAAGCACAATCAGTAGGTAAATCAAGATGACAGTGCCCACCACTCATTGCTGACTTAGTATGCCATATCGTATTTTTATGCAGTGCAATGATGGGAGAAAATGGGGAAAGGAAAGCCAAGTTCAGAAGAATGTGTGTACACACACACACACACACACACACACACACAATATCTTTTTATCACTCCTAGCGATCCAGGTCTAGAAAAAAGCAGTTACATATCTCTCTTCTATTTGACCGTTATTATTACATGATTCCTGATAATATTTAATCCTTTCTATTTAAAAAAAACTGCAAAAGAAAAATAATGACAAAAAATATAGCAAAACTGTTATTTTTTCGAATTACTTTAAGTAATTCTACGCCGTATTTCATAGGAAAAATATAGTTCACGTAGAAACCTAAAAGATGGATGCAGTTTAAATGTTGATTCATTTAAGGAAGTCAAATTAAAAGAGGGGGTGCAATAACATCAAGCAGTCCAGCAAAATAAAAAGAATAATAATAAAAAACCAAAACTATAATGATCTCCATATAAGTAGTATAATATGATTTCTTTTCTGATCTCACTATTGTACAGCTGGAATAAGTTAATATGGCACCTGGACAATGGCGTACTAAGTTTAACACATAATTTTGTCCCAACCCTAAAACTTGCACATAAAGGCAACTTTGTTAAAAAACATATAAAATAGGACACACCTCAAATATACATGCAACTGATTAGAATCAAATGCTTTTTTCAGCCCAGAAAATAATGTCCACCATTTTCATCATGGGGACAATCTTTGTAGAACAGGCTGAATACTATACTAATTAGATCCCTTGGAGCACTTCACAGCTGGCATTTAAATCTAACATTTAGCCATAAAAATAGGTGTTATACTTACCACATAGTTTTCTGGAATCCTGACATCTAAGCATAGCCTATAAATTAATATGCTGTATATTAGGAGTATCCTAGCAAGGTGAGGTGAGATAAAGAACCAGTCAGTACACAAAGATTATTAATTGCAACTAAAGGTAATGTGACTGTTTATTTATTTATAAATGTTATAGTTGCTTATCTCACCTAGTTACTTTAGACAGCTCAAAATTAAAATGTAAAAGTACCACAGTACATTAAAAAATACGATACTGTATTATAACATCACAAAAGCCCCTATAAACAATCACGCAATTATAATCTCATACGAGGTGTGCCTAGTTAACAACCAGCCAACACTTCTGGTCTTTAAGACTTTCCGGAATGCAAATAGGGTTAGAATTGTCAGGATCTCAAGGGCAGGTGCCCTTCCATAGGGCAGTTCTACAGCAAAGATGGCATCCTTCCTAGGACTTGCTAGATGACATTGTTTCACTGCAGAGGCCTGGATCATGCTTATCTTACTATATTGGTGGGACCCACAGAAATCATTCAGAGCTCCAGAAATAACCTGGTTCTGTGCAATATAGGGATCTATAGGGTTAAACTAAAACTTCTTTTTCCCTCTCCTGATTTTCAATGATTCTAGGCACTAGGAAAAACCCTAATAGTATCACATACAGTAGATGGACAAGGATGGAAAGGTATAGCTAAGATATCATTAAAATACTAGTGATAGTTAGCTGTGTATCAACAAATGATCACACCTAAAATTAAGGATAGTTGGAAAAGGATGGAATCCTGAGATAACCCTACCTACATAGCTACCTACCTAGCTACCGTGTTTCCCCGAAAATAAGACCCTGTCTTATATTTTTTTGAACCCTGAAATAAGCGCTTGGCCTTATTGCCA
>JANHFK010000500.1:393174-414696 GCA_036250565.1 Sibynophis collaris
TCTGGTGTTAATAACAGGGTGTTTAGACCGCTGTACTACCAAGGCTCTTATGAAAGAAGAGCAAGTTTTGAACCTTTTTGAGGAAGTGCCCTGTATGATGGGTAGTAAAAGAAGAAATATAAGTTAGAGGACAAGTTAAGAAAATTGTTAGATTGTATAGGCTATTGGTTTATTAAGTGAGAAATATTTCATATATAGTTTGGCTAGATAATTTTTATTAAAAATAAGGATGAAGCCAAATGAAACAGTTGCTTTCCCTCTGCCATTCTAAATAAGCAAGTTCCTCTTACATCCACAGTGGCCCACACCTGTAGCCTATTCTTCCTTCTCACAAATTAACTAGACTGTTTGTATGGCATTTAGTGGCCTTGAAACTGAACAGTTATTGAGTATTCACATAACTACAAAGTCTGACCTGGGAACCCTTCCTCCCAATATCTACATATCTCATCAACATCATCTCCATCTTGTCCAGATTTAATTTATTCTTGTTCACCTTCACTCAGCCCAGTAGCAAATTCAGGCAAATTTAAGCTACCAACTGCTTCTTGGACCTGGATTATAAATAGTAGTAGAGATGGGTGCTATCACCATACTGAGAACTTCAAATTTCATACAGATATTGAATAGCATGAGGGATAATATATCTCATTGGCCTAGAGATTAATTAGCAGATACCATCACTAATTTCTGAAAACCATCTGATGTGAAGAACTAGAATATTGTCACAAAGTTCGATACAATCAGATGGTGCAGAAGGATTCCATGGTCACTGATTTACAGTTTCCAATTTAGGTATCCATGAAGGTAACAAAAGTAGTCCCATTATCAGTATCATTCAAATGTACTTAGAGATAATAAATCCATTCAATGAAGAGTTCCTTCAATAGAAACCTTAAAAATTGGACATAGGCATCACATACCATCTGCAGGAGTCTTGGTGGCACAGTGGTTAAAGTGCAGTACTGTAGGCCATTTCTGCTGGCTATTGGCTGCCTGAAATTTGGCAGTTCAAATCCCACCAGGCTCAGCCTTCCATACTTCCGAGGTAGGTAAAATGATGACCCAATTTGTTGGGTGCAATATGCTGATTCTGTAAAACTGCTTAGAGAGGGCTGTAAAAGCACTATAAAGTGGTATGTAAATCTAAGTTTATTGCTATTGCATGGAGACTTTGATCAGTAGCCTTAATTTGCCCATTCCCATCCTGATCAGTTTAATCAACCACCTTAGAAGAGTCAACTATTTTGACAATTATCATGTAATCTCCAGTTTCACTTGTGGAAAAGCCCTGAGCACTAGCTCTCAGTGGAAAATAGTTTATATCAATCCTTCTGAATCTATCTTGGGAACAGGTTTTGGCACAAAGATAGCCTTTGTCTCATTGATGAACATTTGGTATGTTGTGACTTTTGAGGTTGTTGGCCACAATATCATTCTGAAGTTCTTGAGAGAATTGGGGTGGATGGGTGTTGGGAACATTATTTTGAGATTGTCTTGTTTCAATATTTCTGGACTCTGTCAGTGGCATTGAAAAAAATATTCTTGGCCCTTTCAGAATTATTCTTGGGGTCCTCATGAAGTTCTCTTTAAAAAAACTGAACAGGATGAGACTTTAAAGTTGGACACTAGAGGGTACCAGAAGGAACTAAAGATAACATTTAAAAGAGTACATTTAAACTTGACTTTCTGTGCAGAGTGAAGAGAACTATTTTAACATTCAATATATTGAAGGATATTTTTAACAATTGATCCAGAAATTAATTCTAAGAATGATTACCTGTATAGATAGACTGATATATTTCTTTTCTTTTTCTTTATTGTATTATTATTATTTTTTCTATTTTTTTTCTCCTCTATTTTTTCTCATTATTGTTTCATTTGCTTAGTTTGTATTATTTTTATCTCCACAATTCTGCATTTTAATAAAATTATTATTTTAAAAGAGTCTATGTTACTTCCATTTGATTTAAAATCTAAACTTATGTATGAATTTGGAGCTAATTCTAATCAGTTTTCTTATGCCAGTCAACTGCATGTTTCCTTTTGTGCAAACTTAGACTTAAATATATGCAGAATCTTCATATGCCTTCAGTTTGTAAAGACCCAGATACTGGAAAACAAGTCAAAGCTGAATTTGTATTAGATTAAGATATTATTGATTCCAAGTATTAAACATCAGGGAAATATACCTGATCAGGGCAGGTTTGCACTTTTCTTTAATTGTTATCTTCATACCATAAGGATCTTCCAGAATTCAATTTAATATCAAGGTAATATCAATGGAAGGATGACTTTTTATAAGATTTATTCTATAAACGTACTTCAAATAAACAAATTGCACACTATCATATTCAAAGTCTTACCTTTGTTTTGTGCCCTTACCCTACCTTTGCCTGGTGCCCAAATTGCCTGCAGACCTCCTCTGCTACATTTTACCTTAATTCTTAGGTCATTATTAAAGGGTCAGTTTTTGCTGGTCTAACTATGGGAATGCTTAACATCAGCAGCTAATTCTGCTTTTCTGCAATGGGCTCTAGATTATGAAATAACATAACTGGAATTGAGGTGTGGCAGCTCTTTTTTATAGTTTAGAAATGAGATTTGTAAAAAACCTATGCCAATTTTGGATTTTTAGACTTAAAAAGAAAGAAAATACATTTTTAATTAAAAAAACTTAAATTGCTGGATTGTAAGTGATCATTAGAATGTTACGGGAAGTTTGCAAACTGACTATAGCCATAAAATAGGAATAAATCTCATGTTTTTTAAGAAGAGTTGAAGATTCACATTTGAAAGATTTGTTCATGTCTTAACTTGTCTGCTGCACATTCTCCTTTATGACATTTCGAATTGAAAGGAAATAATTTTTAAAAATGTTCTGCACTGAATGTGTTATTTCTCCAGCTATTTCCCAAGGTCACTGCAAGTAATGGAGATTTAACATAGGGGGTCAGAGAAGTGTTACTTCCAGATAATGCATGATTGTTTCCCTGATATACCTGAAAGGGAGAAGTGGACTAAAACTATAACATTTGATAGCCAGACAGATGAATTGATATATCATACTTTGATTGATCAGGCCAAAAATAAACAAACAAACAAATACCAACCCTTAAATCATCCTGAAGGTACAAGCAGAATTTTTTTCCCTATGTATTCAACGCAGGAGACAAAAAACAACACTCACATTTATCCCCTTCAAACCATGTAGCAAATGTGTCCTCAGTTCTGTATCTGCCTGAACAAATAAAAATGCATTTGCATTCATAAAACTTTAAAAACTATCTATCCTATGAAGCTGGTACCACAAACCAAATTTTGTGGAGTAGAAATAAATTTCTAGAAATAGAAATAGAAAGTTGTCTAAAATAAATATCACAAGAGTAAGTTTAACTACAATATTGTTAGGAGCCACTTTAATAGAGGCATTTCTTTTTGCTTAGTTTGCTACTTATAAATCTAGGACTGGATTAATTCCATCCGTTTGCTCGCAGGGGAGAGCTGGGTCATATATTAGGCTTATAATTAATAAACCATCCAAGAGTTGAATACTCACACACACAAATACACACACACAAACACACGTATCAATAGGTTAAATGATGGTGAAAGAAGCAAAATTTTAAAATGCGTATGTTTAACCTTATAGCTATGAAAAGCAGATCTTAAATATTGAGCAAATAATTTAGAGAAAATGTGCTTAAAAGTGAATAGGTTACAGGGCAAATATTTTTACTAGCCTTCATCTATTTCTTAGCAATAGTTGCTTTTCCTTGGATCCAGAGATCGCTGGGGTTATATTTTGCTCGTAACTTAGTCAAGGAACATTATATGTTTCTCCATTTTATTTTCTGATAAAACAAACTGAACAAAAGTCTTGTAGCAGGATTTTTTCTTAGTACAAGCTTCATAGTTTCTGTATTGATTTCTTTTCCCCATTTTTTTCCATAATGAGAGAACAAGATGAGGATTGACTCGATAACAAGAATAAATGGACTTCTCTCCTATCTCTAGGTTACAATAATTTCAGATTTTTTTTTCTATCCTACCTCAACTCAAATGAATTTGATAGTAAAGTTGAAGAATGCTCTATTGTCTAGTAGGCCAGAAAATATTGGCATATTGAAGTTGAAAAACATTGAATACTGATACCCTCTCTGTGAGCACGTGCGGCGACACCAGCTGCTCTCTTGTGGGTACTGGTGCGTGTATGCATGCCAGTCAACTGCTGCGCATGCGCACTGGAACCCAGAAGAGAGCAGCTAGCCGACGCGCATACATGTAATGGAACCTAGAAGACCAGCTGGCTGCCGCTCGCATGTGCATCATGCGTGCACGCACGCTCCAGCTTCGGCACTCAGAGTTGAAAAGGTTAGCCGCCACTGACCTAGGAAGTTTTAATAATTCACATAATATATGTGTGGATCCAAGCAGTGTGGCCATTTGCCATTGACGGATGGAAATGTTGTCAATACAGAAATTTTCTAAGTGTCTTCTAAAAAATTTTTGGCATGGCACCCAGTGTGCCAATAACTATTTGTATTATTGGGGGAGTGTTATCCTATCCAGAACAATTACCAGAACCAATTTTCTTAAGATTACTATGTTTATAAACAAACAACAGTTTTGACTTGGAAAGATTTAATACTAGCTTGCTTTGCTCCATTCAAATGGAGACACCTGTTCAGGACTTCCAAAGCCTCTCCTTTATTTTCTACAGAAATGATGTATAGCTAGGTATACTTCACCCCAACCTGATAGATAACTTCTCTAAACAGTTCATGTAGATGTTAAATAACACGAGAGAAAGCACTGGGCTCTGTTGAACTAAAATAGAATACAGGAAAAGAAAGTGCATGTTCTCAACCAAAAAGTTTTAGAAGATAGATTAATATTTCAGTAGAATGAATGAAAAGATTATTATGTAAGAGGATAGGGAAATTGCTTGGACAGAGTGAAAAGAAAATTATGTTACAGACTACCAAAGAGGCATGGTATGGATGTATGCTAATACAAAGAATACTTGCTGGAATGATGAAATGAAAGATGAGAAAAATGTATGTAAGAAAATAATTGATGAACACATACGTATATGTACATCACCTTTTAAATATTATCGGAAAAGCCAAGCTGCAGTGCTAAATTTACATAATATATTACTAGTGCCTCAAATTCCACATTAAACAAGCTTCCCAGTATACTGTTGATAAAGAGGATAGTTGCATTTACAAGCTCAGCGAATGTGAGAGGCTGAATTGGTTTGGTTTGGTTTAGTTTAAGGCTCTTAGTGTTACAAATTAATCAGTTTGGCCTGAGAAGTCTACAACTCATTAACTTTAAAGGCTTTGCTATTTCTCATGGTTGAACTTAAGTTTTAACATAAATAAGGCTTTCTTTTGTCACTTGCATTGGTCAAGCTATTCCACATCTCACAACTCGGTCCAATGTATATTTGCTTAGGAGTATTACTGACTTTAATGGCACTTGGTCCTTAGTTATTTTGCACCAGATTGTGATTGTGCTGCATAATATTATAGAGGCTGGCTAGATGTTAGTCTCATTGTATAGAAGGTTTAGTGCCTGCAGTCTTAAATCACTATAAAATATGTTACTAAAATATAGCATACTTGTTTTTTTAATAAATCTAGGAACTGGTATACAATATGAACCTACATTGGAGTAAAATAATGTTATGCTTAAAATAGTTTGGATGAGAGAATAACATTGATGAAATAAAAAGAGCTTACTACAAATAATATTAATTGAACAGAAAATTGCTGTAATTTCAAGCTATTACGTTCCCAAACTCTTCTGGTAATAAACTATGTATTTTAAGACTTTTGGATTCTACCCCTTAATATATCTGTTGTTGTGAATTTTCACTTGATACTGTATGTGACTGATTAACATTTGGATAGCAGTAATTCAAAATTAGTTTTAATTAGGGAATGTAGGGTGGGTCTTTAGGTTTTATTAAGACCAGTAAAGTGTCCATTGTAGCTTTTTTATAATAATGGTACCAATATCTCCTGAACAAAACAAATCTATATCATTATTTCTGTTCTTTGGAATCATTGGTTTTGAACTGCTAGGTAAGGCAAGAGAAAACTCAGAATAAATGTTTTCTTAGGCTTTAGTGAAAACTTCAATAACACAGGAAAAGTTTTTCGATTTGGAACTGATTTTTAGGCAAAAGGGTGAATGAATTAATAAAAATGTAAAGTGCTTCTAATTTTATCTTTGACACAGAATTGTATAGAAGTACAAAAGGACCATCTTGTGATAGCCTAAAATCAATAAATATGATCTTCCATCATTTTGGGAGATCTGAGTAGATTTAAATGCAAATAAAAACTTGTAATTGCTAACAGTTGTGAAAATTGCCTCAGTCTGAGAACTGAATCGCCATGGACTATTCAAATGTAGAAATAATAACTGAGATGTAGACAGACTCAGTTCTATTTTAAGGCTGCATGATGTTAGCTACCAATGTTACTTTTGTTCTTGACAATTTAGAAAGGAATAGATTTTATGGCCTGTTGTAACTCTCTTTCCAAGAAGTGCTATGGCATATACTTTTGAAATTGCTGTTTGGTTATTAAATCCTGGTATATGATATTTTTTTCACTTTGTAAAAAAAAGAAAGGGAAGAAGGATTGAGAGAAATCGGAATAAATATTTGTATCAATGCAACCAAAAACTGTTGGGGACTCTATAAATACCTTTTTTTCAGATGCTTCACTTTTCTTCTTCATTATTTCTTGTTGGCCAAAAGGAAACCCAGTAAAGAAATTCTATGCTTCTATCAGAAAGCTTCCAAATCTTATGTGATTTTATCCCTTATATATCAGCAGGTACATCAGATCTTGTTGAATTTCCAAATTCATTCAGCTTCTTATTGGCACTTAAGGGAAATGAAGGAACAGTTCATTTGGCATTCTTAATGTTCTTATTGGTGTACCCGTTCTCCAATTTTGAACAGTCTTTTTAAAGTAGTTCTGCCAGGCTCTTGTTTTTGTTGTTCACAAATTGGCATTGTGTAGTCTGTGGAACTTGCAGGGCAGGTTTGTGCTAAAAAGGGAAATGAATGCAGAAAAAAAATGAGTGAACAGCAAGGCCACTTTGATTTGATTATGAAGGATGTTTCTTTATTCCGTCTGTCTTCCTGCAATCTGAAAACAGTAGCAGGGGGTTACAAGCTGAGTTCATCATAGAGTTGTCAATCACTGCCATTTCACATTTGCAGTGGAAGATGTCTTTATTCAAGGACAGCTGGGCAAATCAGAAGCACAGATTTGCAGTTAGTAGCCTGTCCTGCCGATGCTAAGCAAACAGGGACAGGGCAGGCAGACCAGCCTGTCACAGAAAAATATAATGGACTAGGCTGACCTTGGTGCCCTACATTCAGCTTCATTCCCAGATGCATAAAAGCTCCAGTGCTCATTCTCAATTTCCTTTAATTACTTACATGATGTAGATAAGAAAATGAACTTCACTTACAATCATCCATCACACACACATAGGAAATGAAGTAGGCAAAGTGTTTGAAACCAGAGGAGTATTTTGGAAGTAAATAAAACAGGTTGTTTAAGGGGGAGAAAGAAGACTTTGTCTGCTTTCCAGAAATACCTGCTCAGCTGCAGCCATTCTGCTGATCCCACCCCTTAGTCTGTCTCATGGCTAGAGCTACCAAGCCCAAAAAGAAAAATCTCCTTGGTAAATACCCCTTAAAATATTGTTAAGGGATGTGGCTTAAATAAGAGTGAAACAAACATGAAGAATTCTATAGGGCTTAAGCTGGCACTGACCCTTTGGTTCAGAAAATAAATGACCACAGTTTTCACAAAAGAATGGAAAAGACATCAAGGATTAGGTAGCAGTTGTCTGCAGTCTGTCTTAAGAAAAAAAACACTGTTCAAAAACCATGACATTTTTAGAGGTTACTTAGGTTTTATTTCTAGGGTTTTCTGAATTATTATTCAAGTTTTTTATCCTCTTGTCTTGAGGCTTTATCTGTCAATTAAAATGAATATTTTATTTTACAGTAACCATGTGCACACAAGTAAAATTCATTACAATTAATTCTCATACACAGCTTTCACACAGTTAACTTTAATTAATCTGCAGTTGGCCAAATTTACAACTGAAAGAGCATTTTCTTCTGAAAAGCATTTGAACTTTTGCCAAAAAACATTACTATATTGTAAATGTAATCCAGCCTTTCTCTAGTGCTTCTTGTACTTATGGATGAGCAATAAATCTGAAAGGTTTAGGAACACTTAGGTAACTTTTTCCAATCTGTGCTTCCAACTTGTGGCCCTTTGTAGTTACAGAGGTCCATATTTCTCGTAAGTGGGCTTGGGTAAAATTTGCTAAAGCAAGCTCTTGTCTATATCCCAGTTCTTTCCCTTATTTTTTTTTACACTAATGTTCTCTCTCTCTCTCTTTTTCAGGATGCTGAAGAATACACAGACCTCCCAGTGAGGCACAATGAGGATCAAATGAATAGCGAACTGGCCAAAAGTCTCCCCATTGAAGTCAACCCACATTCTTTTGACAGCTCGCACACCAAATGTCATCTTCTGTTGCAAGCCCACTTTGAACGTGCCGTGCTTCCATGTCCAGATTATGTCACTGATACCAAAACGGTGTTAGACCAGTCAATCAGAATATGTCAGGTACAATTAATTGTTTTATGCTTAATGGTCTAGTTTGGTATTTATGGCTGCCAGAATCTAGATTTGAAAATGTGCCTGAATCGTTTATATTGATTATTGCATCATAATGTAGTCACACATTTTTAATGCATAATATTTCATAGGCTTTATCTCTTTTTCATTAGTTTAATAATATAAAATACAAAAATACAAAAGAAAATAGTAGGGAAAATAGGGAAAGGAAAAGGGGGAAAAGAAAGAAAAGTGCTGACCTTAATCTCCCTTTGGTGCAGTAGAATAAGATTATAACATCATACCTCAGCTTCTTATTTTTATATAATAGTATAAACTAGCCATTTCTATAACAACAAATCTTTCTAACCGGTAAACTCCAAAATCAAAGTTTCTTTTTTTCCCACACCAAGCACAAAGTCCAGAAGTGGTTTCCAAGCAGAAACAAAAGTAATTGTGCTTTTTTTCTTTAATCAAAGCAGTCAATTTAGCCATCTCTGCAAACTCCATTAACTTCCATTGTGGGAATCAAAGTGTCCCTCTATTTCATAGGACTTATTTCATGCATCATCACATCAGTCATATGAGGTAGATGGGCCTTAATTAACAAAATATCTTGCCTATTTTATTGAAACAAAATATATTGGCTTGATATATGGTATTTTGGGAATATGCATACGAGTTTATAAATGCTCAAAAAATACAGGCCTCAGTTAATTATTACACACCATAATCTTTAGTATATACAAATTTTTAACATTACCACTGTATTGTTTATGTCAGTGCAGGTTCTCACTGCCTGTTTCTGAACAATATATGTAATGAATTGTATGAAAGGTCAAAAGTTAAATAGGAATTTGATAAGCCTTTATCAATTTTTAAGCCAAGATCATTATGTATTTCTTTCCCTTCAGAGTTGATAAGATACAGTTCCACCTAACACTGATTAAATATGATTACCAAAACAGAAGCAATTTTTCTCATGATTACTAAAAATTTAGTATGTCAGTACTTCTGTGACATAAGGCTACTCTTATGATATTCAGCCTTAATCCTTTGAAAACTATTTACCCTGAATATGTTACGCACATTTCAGCAGCATATCTATGCTTTGAGAACAGAGTTAAGGCCATATTTTGTTCTGTACCTAGTAATCATAACTTGCATTGCTATATCTGATTTTTGTGTCAAAATAAGAAACGGTCCTTGTCTCATAATCATAGTCTCATATAGTAGTACTTATATGTTTTCGAACCCTTTTGAATGTTCATTATTTCTGTATAAATATGACCTAAAAATTATCTGTTGTCCACACAAGTTCTAAAATTAGATAAAGAAAACCCAATTAATCAAATGAATCAAAATCTTTATACTTATTTGTTGAGGAAAATGATACAAAGCTATACATTTGTGACAGAAGTATATGAATCTTTGCTTTCTATAAATGGTGTGCCTCTCTTGGCAGCAATAATAGCAACTAAACATTTTCGATAGTATTTATCAGTCCTGCACCTCAACTTGAAGGAATTTTAGCCTATCTCTCCTCACAGAACAACTTCGATTCAGGGTTGCTGATAGGTTTCCATGCACTTCAGATGATGGCACAACATTTCTATAGGATTAATGCCTGGACTTTGATCCATTCCTTGTGTGAGAAACAGATGATGTTTTAGTTCATAAACTAAACTAAAACATGCTGAAACCCAACTTCAGGGAACTTCTCTTTAGCACAATGTGTGCTGTTTGTGTTCTGTGTAGAGAACTCTGCTAGAGAGAAGTTCCCTGAAGATGGAGTCTGAAAGCTCGGAAGACAAAACCTCTGGTCTTGGTGACTGACCCAAATTGGATCTTGCAACATTGTCCTGGGACACATATATTCGCCTTCATTCCTGGCATGACAGTTATTGAAAAATCTTCCTTTCCTGTATTCCAACCTCAAGCGTCAGGATGTTTCGTCTTTTACTAGCATAACAGTTACAAAGGAGTGTGCTGAGATATTACAGAAGTCCTCACTCTCCAACCACAATCAGAACCTGTACTAAAAACAGGGTTGTAAAGTGAAACATCATGTGACTATACCCAACTTACAATGTCAGTTCTTGTACAGTCATTAGCTAATCATGCTGTTGTTATTAAGAATAATATCACGTGACCGCAACTTGCAACTTCCTGCTGGCTTCCCCATTGACTTTGCTTTGTATGAAACTGGCTGTGAAGGTCACAAATGGTCCATAGTCACGTGACTATAGGATGCTGTGACCATTGTAAATGTATGCCAGTTGCCAAACACTTGAATTGTAATCACGTGACTGGGATGCTGCAATGGCCACAGTTTCAAAGACTCATCATAAATCTCTTTTGTCAGTGCTGTCACAACTCTGGTCACTGAACAAACAGTTGGTAAGCAAGGACTACCAACTACCTATATTTGATTCCTGATGACTGATGCTTGTGACATTCATTTGTATCTGGCCTTGGGGCACAATAAATTTGATTTGATGACATGCATTTCAGTTATATGAAGAAGTTAATCCATGTAGTTTTGAGAAATGCTAGGAAATCTGTGGTTAGTCAGGATAGAGTTTATGGAACTTTTTAAAAAAATATCCTACTGTCAGCACCTCCATTCACTTTATACAAAGCACCTTATATTTGATGAGGTTAATACTTACTTTGAAGGGAAGATAAATATGAATATTTATCAGTGTAGCATAAACATAAATGAGCATGCTTGTGTTGATTACAGCAGTACATTAATAATGATAAAGAAAAAAAAATGAAGCCCCCTTATAGTACTAGTTGAATAGTTTCCACCTGCCCTCAAATGGAGAATTCATTTCCAGTGTTTGTGATTTTTTTACATGTTTGTTTTTGAACACTCCAGATAGCCATAAGAACTGTTGCATGGTAATATATTTGCTGACAGTTTGATGATACGGTTCTCCTGAAGTACAATTACTCCTTCCTCCTAAACTCATGACAAACCTTTTTCCCAGTTGGTGCTGGAGGAAATGACTAATGCTTAACCCATTTGTGTGATCAATTCACTTAAGCAGCTACTGTGAAATGTTAATCACAACTTTAATTTGTACTGCATTAGCATTTTGATTAACTTGTAGGCTTGCTAGCATACTTGAAGCACTTTTACTCATAGTTACTGCTCGGAAATGACTTTTTGATTAATTAAGTTTGTTAGATAGCAGCTGAGCTTCCTGAATGCTAACCTTATGGGGCTAAAAGTTCAGCAGAAAGTTACTGTGAACAACTGTTGCCATTGAATAGAATTCTTGAAAATGTACTTTCAGTTTTAAGGTGTTTACACAATATTGAATGTTATGAGAAAATGGACCTTAACCTTCCAAAGAATGCCAATTTATCTGGATAAAATAATTGTAAAGTTTTATTTGTACTTTAAAAAATGGGCATGGCCCATCTTTTTAAACTTATAAAGTCATATTTTTGTTCTTTACAGAATCATTTTTGGACAATTATATGATGTTGTTTTGTAAAACATTTCATAAAATTAATTACCATCTTTAGAATGTAGTGCATAATTCAGTGAGTATTGCCACACACAAAATGAAAGATCTATAGAGCTGTTTCCTCCTTGAACCTTTATCCCTTCAGAATTCTGGAATTTGGAAGTTTTGTTTGCACTGGCCTTTACTGAGCAAACTGCAAATCAGTTCTGCATTATTGTAGCTTATGCAGTCATAATTCAAAACTCTCATCCACTTTCATTTCAATTTGTTGGATTCAAAGTTAGTATAGTCATGAACTCCCTGCTCTTTAGAATCATCATGGGTTCTATGTTTTGATGCCAACCTTTACTTTAGAAGCTCTCCAACTCTCTCAATTTGCAGCATCCTTAGTGTCTCAATTTTTTCATAGTGTACCTGTAGGCCAAAATTATAGCAATCTTGAGCTAATAGTTTGTATGGTGACTGACAAATTTTGAATACTGCTGTGTTTCACTTGAACTTTAAAATATCCATCGGTGTCCCTATGAGTTTGCTGTGGTGTCCTAGGATGCCATAACACTCAGTTGGTAACTCACTCATTGTTATATAAGCTTTCTCACCACACCGTTCATATGTTTCTCCTATTACAGAATCTGGATTTACCTATAAAAAGGAAACTAAAAAATCATCCCTTCTCCTCTCATAAATTATCTCTGCTATCAAGGAAGCAGTTATAGTCTCCTGAATGCAAGATATTCCTAGCAAAGTAAGGACCAGAACATGGGCTTTAGCTATTGAGCCACATGACAGTCATGACTTCAGTCATTTATTTCACCCATGTTTGGATTTGGTCAGAGATGTGGTACTTTTGTATACTGTCCTCTTTGCTCAGCATGTCCAACATCTCCTTCTCTTGTCCTCTTCCTTCCATCAAAAAGTCCATGCAGTGGTAGCTGGTTAGAGTATCTTACCAAATGTGTAACTTTCATGCATCCTTCCTTGATGTTCTCAACACTGATCTAGGATATTAGAGCTGGAAGTTCATCGCTAATCTTTTTCCAACTAAAATACATAGACCATACTAGAGATTTTGCAGCATATCAATGTTTGAATGTAAGTTCAACGTCTTTAACAGTTTGGAAACAATTTTAGGTTTTTTTAGGCTTTCTTCAGTACAAAATATATCAAGTAATGCTATGAATGCAAATAAAGGCAAACAAGTGTAACAAGGCCCATCCTACTTTTACATCTTACACTGCAGATATGGCACTGATGATCTTGCATTGTATATTATTCCTATCAGTATACTTGAAAATGACAGCATCCTCGTTGATCATCTGAGCCACTCAAGATCAGTATTTTTCCATCTCAGGTCAATCCCAAAGTTTATGCAGAAAAGTCAGAATAAATACCTAGTCTCTAAGGTTGCGCCTTTCTCTTCTCTTGGAAGAAATTGCTTCCATATTCTTTTCCAGTGATCTCTTTCTGATCAGAATCTTGAAAATATTACAGGATTTTGACCAACTGAATTCTTGTTTTGACAACTAAGTTTTCCTCCTATGCTGCATCTTGGTCCCTGTCTCCTGAACTATCCTGATAGTTCAATAAGCAGGAGCAGTTGTAAATCTCAATTTTTGATTCACAACATCTTACAGGTTGGAGGATTGTTTTCCCCATCTCAGCTCAAAATCAAGACAGAAGAGGTCCTCTGGGTTTCTCAGAAACTATCTATAATGGCTTCCTATTCTCTAAGTAGAAAATCTTTTGGGAATTTTTAACATAAAGAAAATAGTTGCAGAAATAACCATCACTTCATCATATTTTGGCATTCTTTTAACACTTAGGGCTGTCTTCCATAAGAGTACATCTTGTAGCCATCTTTTCTTTTTCTCCTTCAGGAGTGTATTCCCTTTTTTTTTCTAATTAACTGGAAAAGCACTTCATGAAAAGCCTTGCTTGCCTGTATCTGCCAGTGATTCCATTAGTCCATGCCTAGAATCTATCTTTCATTCTCTCCATGTTGATGGTAAAACCTTTTGAGTCAATGGCTATCATTCCTTTTCATCAATTGTCCTGGAGGATGGCATTTTGAGTCACAGTAATGTTGGCTCATTTAAAGAGGAGTTAGTTATGTTCCTTTTTTAATTCTCTCTTCACTAATTTTTTATAGAAATAAAATAGTACTTCATTAAAATACCTCTTTTATTCCAGAATAGATGTTTGCACCTGGGTCAAGACATTATATTGTTTGTTAATTTGTTTGTTTGTTTGTTTGTATCCCACCTTTATTATTTCTATAAATAACTGAACACACATACTCAACACACCTTCCTCCTCATATTACCATTGTTTTGTAGGTACCATTGTACCTTTCTCAATTAGTTGAGAAATTACTTCATCCTCAAGATGTCCAAATAGCCATTTTCTGCTACAATTTCATCTCAAAGGGTCCAGTACCTATTTTTGATCTTCCAATATCTATCTAAAGGATTGGGTCTCTCTCCCCAACGTTTTGATTAAATGGAAATAGCAGCAATCAAGCTTTATTATGAAATGGCAGGGCAACGGAATTTTCTTTAAATCTATGCACATTCTAGAAAAGGGCAACATTTCCAGGTTTTCCTCGTGTAAACCCTCTATTGAGCTATCACAGGCACTTGAACTCTCTTTTCACTTAAAACTGCAATTGCACTTCCTCTCCCAGTAACAATTTTTGGAATAGCAATTCTTTCCCGGTTATCTTATGACTGAAGATACATCTTCAGATAATTAGCTGACTGAGTCATAGAGATTACGATGAATTATAGAGATTATGATGCAGAACTGGTTCATCTGTGAATTCACACAGCCTACCCTCTTAGCGTGCATGAAATCATGTGACCCATAGGTTCCTTATGTATTCTGCTATGTTATTTTCGGAGTCAGAGGTTTACTCGGAGCTGTTTGTAGTTATGCTTAATAGGTGTGCAGGGCTTGGTTCCTGATAGGAAATCTGTAACTAACAAAAAGATTTGGAATGGGCCCTGCGGCAGCGCATAATTTGTATGCAAATTCACAGATGATCACTCAAAGAACTTCAATTATAGACAAGAACTAGGCCCTATGACAAATAATGTACATTTTCAAAATATACCCATTTATGTAATAAACTTAAATTGCTATAAAGGTAAAGGTTCCCCTGATATATATGTGCTAGTCGTTCCCGACTCTAGGGGGCAGTGCTCATCTCCATTTCAAAGCCGAAGAGCCAGCGCTGTCCAAAGACATCTCCGTGGTCATGTGGCCGGCATGACTAAACACCAAATGCGCACAGAACACTGTTACCTTCCCATCAAAGAAGGTCCCTATTTTTCTACTTGCATTTTTACATGCTTTCGAGCTGCTAGGTTGGCAGAAGCTGGGACAGGTAACGGGAGCTCACTCCGTTATGCAGCACTAGGGGTTCGAACCACCGAACTGCCTATGTTTCTGATCGACAAGCTCAGTGTCTTAGCCACCATTGCTATACTTATATTTTATAATTAAGCTTCCTACTGATAGAATCAATGGAAGGCAATTCTCTCATGGAAAACTATATTTCATTCTTTGTTCCTAAGCTTTTAAAAATATGCAGGAATAAGTATTTCCTGAATGTATCATCTGTTTCATCTGAAGCTGCTAGTGGCACTTAATGGTTAGGGTGAACTTTCTTAAACCATCTTCCATAATAAAAATAAAAGTGCAGTAGGAAATTTCATTTCATTTCGTTTTCCTAAACTGTGCCGCTTTTCACCCAAAATGAATTTAAAGGCTTTATCAAAACTTAAATCCTGATTAAAATTCAGGATTTGAATTTCTTTGACTTAATTAATCCACCCTGAAAATAATAAAAACTAAGAATTAGCAACAAGTATTAAAGAATTGAGCCTTTTCTATGTCAGAGGAAAATTCTGCTTTCACAAATGGAATGCTTATATTGTTCCAGAGTTTGCTATAAACTGCTCCAGAGTTTATTATTACTATTAAAAATGTGGCATAACAGGAGCATAACTGATGTTGGCTTTCATACACATAGAGTTTTTCCCAAGAACCTAGGAAATCATAAGTTATTAGCATAGCATGTATGTGAATACAGGAAGTGTGGCCTTTGGTCATTTTAATGGTTGGTCACTCCCACAGCCAGATGTTTAGACTGGATTTGACATCTTTATCCACTGTGAAGTTCTTTCCAAGGACCTGGGAAAGGCAGATATTCTTGTTTCAAGGTATCACAAAATGTAAGCTGTTACAAGTAAAGCTGTCTTTTGCAGTTGACTGGTGGTGATTTTGTAAATGCCAATGGTATTCAAGTGGTGCTTCAGATGTTTTGGGATTACACCCAAGGCAACTATTACTATTGGTACTACTTTTGCTTTCTTTTGCCACAATCATTCTACTCCTACTTGCAGTTCTTCGTATTTTGGGATTTTCTTCATTTCTTTCCCTTCTATTCTGCTTTCTCCCGGTACTGCCATGTCTACTATCCAGATTTTTTTTTGTCTTTCTTATTGACAATTGTTAAATCTGAGGTATTATGTGGCAGATGTGTGTTTGAATTCTAATCTCCAAGAGCACTTTAGCTTCTTCGTTTTCTATTACTTTGTCTATTTTGTGGTCCTACCACTTCTTGCTTACAAGCAAATAATAATTCTTGCAGCTATTCCAATGTACCATTGCTACTTTGCTGTGCCATTGTTTGTAGTCAGTCTGTGCAATCTTCTTCCAGTAGATAACTAGGTGGCCCAATGTTTCTTCAGCTTCTTTACACAGACAGAATTTGCTGTCTGTGGTTGTCTTCTCAATTCTGGCTTTGTATGCATTTATTGTTGTTATTAAATTTATATGGCTATCCCTTTCACCATGTTGATATGGGGTGACTAATAGTTGGCATTGACATTACCATTACACACAGAGTGACTGCCTCAACTTTTTTAAATCAATACAAAAATACCATTTGGTCCGCCATCACAAAGTCTTGGTTTAGTTTTGATTCATTTCTCCTTCCCTTATTTTTCTGCACTGTGATCTATCTACCATATATTCCAAATTAGTAGCACTATTGAATAGCAGATCAATGGCACTATTGAGCAACAAATAAGAAGCAATATTGAAGAATAAGTCCAACTAGAACTCACGTTTCTTGAAGTGTTTGCAACAGGAGTGTTTGACTCCCTTTGAAGGGTTTTATTGCTCTTCTCCATTCTTGTGGTTGAAGAATGGTTTGTACAGTAGAGTCTGCTGTGTTTTGTTCATCTAATCTTACAAAATGTAAATTAAACATGGAAACTATAGAATAAAAGGAAAGAAAGCAAAGGGAACATTTTATTAAGAGAGTGAATACTCCTCCTTGGCTGGAATCATAATGAATGGGATTTTTTTAACACATAAACACTATTTAACCCTGTTATCATGATCACTGCTTAATCATAACTAGTAATTCCAAAACAAAGATCTTAGATTATTTGCTTCTGGAATATAGTGCATATGAAAATTATTCAATTCGCCCCATTGTGTATTTGTTGCAATTTCCACTTCTGTTGAAGTGTCAAGTATTTGTACATTGTACATTTAGTTAATGAATGAAAAATGAGAGTAGATTTCCAAGCAACAAATGGAGGAACCTGGCCATTTGTGTAAAAATGTCCCTCTCCTGGATTACACATCAGGATAAAGATGCAAAAAATAAATATGATGGGTGGAAAAGCATAAAAGAGAATTAATTTTATTCAGTTTTAGACATAGCATGGCACATACTGTACGCTAATACCGCATCTTTGCTGTTCTTGATTCAATATGAATAATCTGCTGTCAGTTTCTGCCTAGCTTTGGGGACGCCAGAGGACCTTAATACAAATCTTGGTAACTTAGTGGAATGCAGAATTGCTTACTCAACTTCCTATTTCTTTGTCTCTAAATCTGCTTCATTGACACAATACAAAAACTGCAGTAGTAAATGAGCTACATTCCTCATCACATGCTACACATTTTTTGTCATTAAGGATATTTCAATACATAGATTTCTAAATAGATAATAAATGGGATAATAGCTAACAACACCAGTAAATACTGAACGGAACATAAAAGGGAAAGTGTAGTTTAGGAGAAGGAAAAAATTGAAGAACACATGGTCTATTGGAAGTATGGCTAGAATGTTTATTTTCAAAACATGTAGAATATCTGTTGGACAGTCTGTAAGCCTGAATACCCTGAAATACAAGTCATTCTAAAATTGGGGCAACTTGCTTGGCTGTGGCTGCTTCAGCTCTCAAGACCATTGGAGTTTTGGAGTTGAAAGTGTCACCCAGTTTGAGTGATTCTTTGGGAATTGGGACCAGAAAACTGAATTGTATGCCAAATGACCCTCAATCTATATTGGATTTGGTGATATTTAACAAGAGAGGAACTATTGATAAAGCTATCCTGGAGATTCAGAATTGCTTTGAACTGCTTCGTTTGAAGGTGTCAGCAGCAGAAGTGTTGGTGGATTGCACAGAGGGTATGAGATCAGCTGCAATCTTTGAAATGGCTTGGTATTTTGGGTGGTGGAGGCAGCAGGAAATAGCAGCCTTTGCAACTGGGAAGACTTCCTCCGGTGCTGAGTGTCTTCTGAGGTGGATTGAAAGAGGAAATGAGGCAAACATGGAAGCTATCACCTAAAGGCTAATCCACAGAGAATGTCACTACTATCTATTTTGCTTGCTAATATGTTCCTTAGAGCCCAAAATGGCGTACATGAAGCTGGAATTAATAACAAACTGTCAGGTGAGAAACTGCTGTGTCAGCATTGCAACGGAAATTTGGTTAAAGCGTTCTGTCCCGGATAGTGCTGTTAACTTGGGTGGACTTTCAACATTTCAGCTTATTTTCTTTTGAGAGCGGGCATCAGAATTTCATTTTTTTTAAGGTATCCAGTGTTCACAGAAAAAGATGACAATAAAGGTTATCTTATATCATCTCACCTCATCCTACCCTGCCCTACCCTACCTTATCTATATTGCAGATGGGTGTGTTTTTGAACTGTTGGATAACTGCATAGCTGAGTGGGCTCCTAAGAAAGAATGTACATATAAAACTCAATCGTGTCTTAGCAGGGAATTCATCCCACATGAGCTCCATGATCCATCTGTGGCAGTAGGAAACCTGTTCCACGTATATCTGACCCAAAGATGTCAGTCCTATTGTAGAGAAAGGAAACCATCTTGCAATATATAACTCTAAAGACTACAGAGACTTAGTACAGAGTCTGCAGCATCTCAATATGCACTCAGTTACCGTTTCAGTTCACCTACCTCTTTGTTGAGGAAGTCAAACATTACTGCCTCCAATCAGTGAACTCCATTTGCTGTGCTTAGAGTGCAACTCATATGCAAGTAGAGAATAGAGAATAGGGAAATTGGATTGTTGTTCTGGGGGATTTCAGGGGGACAGGAGGGTATGACATCATCATTTAATAAAATACATCTTTTTTTTCTTTTTATGACATGCTTTACATTTAAAGGACAAATAGCACATATATCTCAACATTTTAATTTTTTTCCTTCGATCCAAATGAAAAGGATAAGCTATCATTTTTAAACCGAGCCTCTCCCACATAACTGAAACCAGCTTTGTGTACTTTTTTAAACTCTACATTTCTCCAGGATCAGTGTAATTTAATTGAAATAGTGCTGCATGTGTAAACAGCTCCTTTGTTTAAAGAAGATTCCACTGTTTAGTTTGCCTTAAGTAAATGCAGCCTTTTGTTTGTCTGTAAAACATTTGATTAAATGTACAGGCTAATATAGACAGCTAACATTCCTCTAGTGGGCTGTATGAGAAGTTTGAAATACATTCTAGCATCAAACTGCAGAGTAAATGCCCCTTTTAAAAACTGAAAAACAAACTATTCTAAATTATTTTATAATTAAAAAAACATTATCTTTCTAGCATTCTTGGTGTTCTTATAGTTTTGCAATAATATTTTAATGGTCACCCTTTCCAATCTTGGAAATTTCCTTAAGGTCCATCCTTTGCTGTTAAAATAGAAATGAAGTGGAATTTGTTGACCTGCATATTTTTAGTAGCATTGGTCAAAATTCATCTTTCATAAACATAAAAGAAACATCTTGAGGGGGAGATTAATAATTGCGGGAAGCAAAAGAAAAAAGAAAAAAAAACTGGTATCTACCTCTACTGTGAAGGTCAATGTGTGTTTTTTTAAATAGTCACAGGACTTTCTAACAGAGACCAAATGCACATGGTTGGTGGGTACATTCCAGAATGTGAGGTCTTGTGTGAAATAATTAATGCCAACCTGGGCATGTTACATTTGATTATTTAAGTTCTCTTTTTTGTCTTCATGTAAGGTGCTCAGGGCAGCTTAAAATGATCAACAGAAACAATTAAAAATACAAGAACGCCTGTAACTGAAATTGTCACCATCTCCTCTCCTTGTTTGCAAGAAAGGACTGGTGGAAGGAATTGTCAGGTGCCATGCAATTAATGACTTCAGAATCTTTGTTGGATAATGAAGATGAAGTTGCAAGTTGCCACCTGCTAATTTATGCCAAAACTACCAGGGAGCTATAGCTAAATAGGTTCTTTGTGTGGAATTTGAGATTATAAGTGTGGAATGATAACAGATAAACATATCACCCAGAGCCTAAGAATAAATGATCATCAGATATTGGCACAAAATAATCTACACAAAATAATCTCCCAGAAAGTTCACAAATGTCCAGCTCCTATTAGTTAATATTACTCTATAACGAAGATCTCCATAATGCTAATTCTGTTGTCTCTCATTTGCACTCAAATGAATTTAGTTTATTTGTATAAATTGACAAGTGTGTATAGAAGCTACTTTCTTAGCTTCTTTGAATATATTTCTCTCATAAACAAGATATAATGTGAAATCACATTATTGTTATTTTTAAAAAAGTAAAATATGCACATATCTTTTGTACTTGTATAAAAGATACATCATAAACTTTGACCTAATTAAAATGTTATCAACAATGGAGTGTTCCTGGATTGCAGTACTCCTAGGTGGGACTGGTAAGGTGTTTATATCTCATTCCTGGGGACCAGAGATGTTAGAATGGAAAATAACTCCTGGTAGCCCATCTTAATTCAAGTTTTCCAAAAGTGTCAATGAAGCCAGAGTGCTGATAGTTACATCTGAACCAAGACATAATCTCTTGTTACGTACATTAAATAATAATTACCGGTAAGTTTTCAGTGTTGTATGCACTAAATTGTTCTTGGGGAAGCTGTTAGCAGGTACAATGTTACAGCTCCAAATCCTGAAATGAGTTATAAAATTTTGATTTCTTAATTTGATATAGGAGAAGGAAAGAATAGCAGGTTTGCCATCAAATATATAAATTTTG
>JANHFK010000500.1:507037-519064 GCA_036250565.1 Sibynophis collaris
AACAGTCCAAAAAGATTGTAAGCAGGATGGGAAGAGTCTCTGAGAATGTTGTGCAACTTCCTCAAACAGCAAGATGCGAAATATCAACAGCATCAGGATTGGAGCAATATTTTCCTTCTGATGAAGATGGCAGCCAATAAAACCTACTGAATTCTGGTACTGCAGAAGGAAGTGTGCAACATTTACTTCAAGGTGGGACTGAATCAATTTTATTGATAGAAGGGTGGAAGGCTGATGCAATCTTGAGCCAGTCAGGATCGAAGTGCTGGCAGTCTGTAGAATTAGCCTGCAATACTGCATTTTAACCACTATGCCACTATGGCTCTTAAGCCTTAAGAAGCAAAGACTTAATAAACTATTAGGGAGTTTTTAACCTTCTAGATATATAGAACTGGAAATGCACCCAAAGTTTAACATTAAATTTTATTACAATCATTGGCCAAGAATCCAATGTAGTAAATAAAACCAAAAATATTTTAAAATATTCACCATTTCTTATACATAAGCAAAATTGACAGTGAGCAGTCTGTCCCATAGAGAGCCGAGGTGGCACAGTGGTTAGAGTGCAGTACTGCAGGCTACTTCAGCTGACTGCTAGCTGCAGTTCAACAGATTGAATCTCACCGGCTCAAGGTTGACTCAGCATTCCATCCTTCCGAGGTGGGTAAAATGAGAACCCAGATTGTTGGGGGCAATATGCTAACTCTGTAAGCCGCTTAGAGAGGGCTGTAAAAAAAGCACTATGAAGCGGTATATAAGTCTAAGTGCTATAAATGCTATTGCTACAGCAATAATGACAGAGACAAAGGAACACCTTTTTCTTTGTACCATATGGGACTATCCTGATAGACACATAGACTAAATCCCATGGAATATGTGCTAATGAAGATTCTTCACTACATTTACTATTAACATTTTGTCCTGTGTTGTGGTTTGAAGATGATGTTTTGGTATGGATTGGTTGAGTCAGGGAAATGGCATGATTGTGCTTTGTTGCCCAAAGGAGAGGAAAAGATTTGGAATTCTAGCCATTGCAAATGTAGGGGGAAATGAACTGAGAATCGACCATTGATAGAGGACCAGAAGGCAATAACGGAGAATTAGAACCAGTTACATTATAGTGGCAGATGGTAGCAGATGTGGAGGTATAGACACCACTTTTGCTTTAGTTATCATACATATTTTTTAAAATTATAAAATAGATGTATATCTATGCATTCTCCTTTCTCAAGCAGCACATGGTTTTCTCTGTAAGCACCGTATAGTTCGTATACAAAGTAGGAAGATGCAATGATATGTTACAGAGACATCCCCAAACAGAAACAGGGAAGAAGTGAAGCGTTGATTATTTCTGTGAATTCAGACATCCATAGTAAGAAGGCTGAAAGTCAGGAGACAAGTGGTTCCTCAGCTGAATCTAAACTTGACAAGACAATCTTGCTAACATAGATACAATATTGGCAGTAAGTCAATGTGGGCCAAGATTTATGCTGGAGCTTGATGTGGCTGTAAACGGCTTACAATTCTTAATATTGTTATTTTCTCTGTAGGAGGTCATCAGTTCTGAACGATCTGCTGGACTTGGTACAAAATCCACTGTTCGTTATTTATACTCTTTGTTTTGCTCATATTTTTTTTTAGGACGAGGGCACTGGGATGAAGAAAGTGTGGTTAGTTCCCCAGATCCTGGTTCGGCTAGTGAGTCAGGGGACCGATACCACTCTGAGCAGTATCAGGGCAGCCCACATGAGCCCAGCAAAATCGAAACTCTAATTAGAGCGACTCAGCAAATGATTAAAGAAGAAGAGAACAGGCTACAGCAGCGGAAATCTACCCCTGATCAGCTGGTTTCCATGAACGGAGCTGGGAAAAAGCACTCTGTTTGTTTTACAAACTACCATCAGCAGCAACAGCTGAGAGAGGCCTGCCGAGTCCCCAGCATCACCACTACACCTCCTTGTGAACACACACAGCAACAACGGGATGGGAAACTGATGAGCCCCCAGGAGAACGACTATGACAACAGCCCCACAACGCTATCTAGAATAAACAGTCCTGGGTCTGATCGAATGTCTAAATCAGGCTTGCTCTTGGCTAAAGACTATTTTCATTCCGATGTGTCTCCCCATCAGACACCAGGGGACCATCAGCCCACAAGTTCTCCCAATTATTACACTTCCCATAGGCAATACTTTGATAAGCATGCCTACACCTTAACAGGATTTGCTCTGGAGCACCTTTATGACAGTGAAACGATTAGGAACTATTCTTTGGGTTGCAATGGATCACACTTTGATGTGACTTCTCACCTACGGATGCAGCAAGATCCAGCCCAGGGACACAAGGGGACATCTGTTATAATAACCAATGGGAGCTGATGGGCCTTTCTCTCTTCCCAACCCTACCCTACCCCACCCCACCTCACCCCCTTTTTAAGGTCGTCCTAGGAAAAGTATCTTTGCAGAGTAATAACCCCAGACGCATACGTTTTTAAATTCTTGTTGCAACCAACATTTGATGAGCTACAGTGCACTAAAAGAGTTCTTGTAGTGTTGAGTGTTGGTTTATCCCAATTGCTGTTTCAAATGCATTGGTCTCAAGGTTAAGGTAAAGAAAATAAAATCAAACCATAAAGCTAGCACCACATTGTGAAGGAGATCTAAGTTGGGAGCGCTCTTGCTATGCAAAATTAGCCATTTTGCTTGCATGGACATGCATGATGAATTAGTTAAGGAAAATATATATAAGTTACTGGTGTCTCTCAGGCCTTAATAAAGCAAGACCATTATGCACTGAATGTGTGTGTGTGTGTGTGTGTGTGTGTGTGTGTGTGTTTATGCAAAAAATTCACACACACATAAACACAAACATTCAGAAACATACACAGACATAAAGGCATACATACATATATATATATATATACACACTCACAAAGCAGAATGCAAAGCATTTTCAGTTATTTAATGTTCCTTAACAATTCCCTGTTGGCCACAAAGGTTGCTAATTAAAAGTTAGACTGTTAATATGGAAGTTTAGAAGTGCTGGATTTAAAGAATTGTATCTGTACAACAATCTTAGGTTGTCAAGAAGGCTGTCTGTAGAGGCCATATTTTAAGAGAGATACAACATCAGGGGAAAGTGGATATATTAGAAGTGATATAATGGCATAGGTTTGGAGGAAAGAGCGCTTTTGAAAGCTGATCATTCTATTTGTTGGTAAACTAGGAAAGTCCTAATGAAGAAGTGGTAGATAGGTGGAAATGGTTAAAAATCCAGATAAGAGTTCCTTGAGTAACTTGTTATGAAAACATCAGAACATAGCAAAAGAGAAAATGGCTGCAGGTTTTGGGCTTGGCTAGTCTAAAGAAATGAAGGGGACATGATAACAGTATTTCAGTATTTGAGAGGCTGCCACAAAGAAGAGGGGGTCAAATTATTTTCCAAAATACCAGAAGGCAGGACAAGAAACAATTATTGGAAACTAATCAAAGAGAGAAGCAAGCTGGAATTAAGGAGAAACTTCCTAACAGTGAGGATAATTAACCAATGGAACAGCTTGCCTTCAGAAATTGTGGATGCTCCATCACTGGAGGTTTTTAAGAAGAGACTAATCAGTTACTTATCTGAAATAGTATAGCATCTCCTGCTTGAGCAGGGGGCTGGACTAGAAGACCTCCAATGTCCCTCTCCTAATCTATTCTATTCTATTCTATTCTTAAGAAAAAGCTAACACAATATAGGCATTCCTTGACTTACAACCACAATTGAGCCCAAAATTTATGTTGCTAAGTGAGACGTTAATTTTGCCCCATTTTACGACCTTTTTTGCCACCATTTTTAGCTGAATCATTGCAGTTGTTAGTGACATAGCTGTTAAGTGAAGCTGACTTCCCCATTGACTTTGCTTGTCAGAAGATCAAGAATTGCAATTTGAATGGCTAGTGTGTTTATGAAGAGCAAGTTCGTTCATTCATTCATTCATACATTCATTCATTCATTCACTCATTCATTCAATAGTGCTTGTTCTAAAGTAATATGAAGTAGGACTAGGGGTTGAATATGGGTAGACACCATGAGAACCTGTTCAGTTATAGTTGGCTACATATGTCACAAGATGCAACAGTATAAATGGTATAGTTATAGGAACCAGATGTTGGGTTAAATGTCCTTCTGTAACAAACGAGCAGGCTAGGGCTTATTGGAACTGAAATCCAGGATTACCTGAAAGGTTACAGGTAATTTTACTTTTATGACATAACCATGGGATCGGTAGACATAAATTTATTGAAATTAACCAGAAAATATATTGTAATTGAATAAATGTGTTATAGCTCCTCAATTACATAGGGAACTCAGGTATTTCTCATATGATAGCCTTTTGTTTCAGTGCTGTCACATTCTCTTAGTATTTTAAATTGCAACATTCTGCTCCATTATGCAAAAGGCATTGATCTGTTAAATTGGATGTAATGCATAGGCAAGACTTAATGCAATTTTCCACAGTGATGGAGGACATAGGCCCGTGGACCTCCAGGTGCTGCTGAACTACAGTACCATTGAATTCTCAACATTTTTGATATTATGGTTAGAAAGAGATTCCTATGCTTTTGAGAAAGACTGTTTATTAAGATTGTTGCATTTAATCTTCATCAAAGTTCTCTACTTGAAATTTGTATGTGGAAGTAATCTGTTTTTCCTAAATTTCAGTGTTGGCAAAGAAACACCTTGATCTACAGAAACAGATATCTAAAAGCAAGATGAGTTGTAATCAGCATAAAATTAAGTAGTTAGAAGCATAAAGAAAACTATAAATGTTTACAGTTTTAATAGTTTTTTGGACAAAAAGTTGGATCTAAGACCAAGGGTGCTGCTTGTGGCTTTTCCCCACCAAGCAAAGGCCATCTTTAAATCTATAGAAAAACATACTGACATGACACTTATTGTCCACATTGCTAATCCCTATACTGTCTCCAGTGGTGGGTTCCTACTGGTTCGGTCTGGATCTTGCGACCGGTTGTAGCAGCGGCACCCGGATGTCATCACAGATGCTCTGCGCATGCACAGAAGCTTCTGCACATTCGCAGAAGCGTGTGTGTGCCTCGAGTGTTCCCGTTCTGAACCAGTAGCGAAGGTAAGTGGAACCCACCCCTGACTATCTCGCTTCCTTTTGTTTCCAGGCACAGTAGTTATATTCAGGTTCAATGATAAAACCAAATTGAATTGAGGCTATTGTTGGATAGTGTCGAAATAAGAAGGGGAATGTTTCTTTAATAGCAGAATAGCTGAGAACAAAGCTATTAACCCTTTGCTGACTTACATAATTTTCAGGTCATCACTGGAGTTATATAAAGCCTTTTTCCAGTACTATTATTATGATATAACAATGGGATGAGTATATTGCAGAAGTTACTGTACATCATTAGCAGGGAAAAGATCTCACACATGGGCTGGGGAAAGGATTAAGATAACATCATGGGAAGAGAGCAGAGAAAATATTTGCCAGGGAATGTTTGTTCCATGATTAAATACAACTAGACACGTGGGGTTAGTATAACAAATAGTGGCTATGATCCAGCCAATATTAAGCCTATTTATTTCAGCTAGATTATTTAAAAGCTTTCCTCCTGAACTTAATTTAGAAATGCTTATCTCAAGACATTAAAAGTACCTTGAAAAAGTACTGGCTACTCCCAACCACCATATTTTTAAAAAATCTAGGATGTAATATAGCAAAGTAAAATTGTGCAGTATTTCATTTTTACTTACATAAGTCAATATTTGTGCTTCACTTCCCCCCTATCTGCCCATAATACAAATAATAATGATTTTTTACAGAGAACCTTAATTCAATATGTAGACAAGTGCTCACTCTAGTATGAACTTCCTTAAAAGTCTTCTAGATCTAATCACAGACTGTTGGGAGTATTGTAAAAGGATTTGCTTTCAGGGTCTACACCATAGGTCTTGGGTTCCAAGCACAACAACTAATAACTAATAATCAATAAAGTTCTCATTCAGAGAAGGAACATCATCCAAGAATAGAATAACAACCTCGCCTACTTTTTTTGTGCTTTTACTGATTTTTGAAAAATTATTGGAGCCATGTAGGCTGTTAGGTCTGCCACTCCAGTCAATGCAGGAATATATAGCGAAGATGAGAAACAGTTACCAAATGAATAAACAAATAATTGTGAATCAGCAAGTCAACAATAGCTCTTGGTTTATTCAATATATTTATATTTAATAAAGATAGAGATTTCACTAAGATTAAAAATGACACCATCATAAATATTTTACTTAGGATGTGTACTTGTGTGTATAGTGAACAACAGCATTCTGCAGAACAGCCTATAGATTTAATATGTGGCATACAATTTAAGATGAAGCTATGGAGAAAATAAAGGCATTCTAGGTCAAATGTTGGTGTATCATAGGTCCACAATATTAATGCACTGAGAATGAAAAAAGCTAATATATAAATTAATAAGAATAATTTCCAGTCACATTGTAAAGGGAAGGCTTAAAATGATTATAAAGATTGAAAAAATGAGTTTACATTCTAAAATTAAAAATCCCAGATGATTATTATATTGGACACAAAACAAGGGCCATCACTAATTTCTTAAATTGAAGAAACTTACAAATTATATCCAGATTGTCACATTCCACATTATGAAACAAATTGTATTCAGTATAATACAACTACAGGTTGCAACCCTCTTATTCATCTTGCGCAAATAACTACTAGGTAAGCAATTACGCTTATAGGAATCTGTTCTGTGTAGCGTGTTGCTAATATGTAACCATTCTGCATGTGAAGCTGGATAGTAGAGTACACTCAGTCTAGTACTTCCGAGTAGAAATATTTTGGATTTCAATATAAGAATTTCTAAAAATGAAAGCAGAGACTAAGAATCTCAACAAAGTTGGCAAGGTTCAGTAGCATACGTATCAGATTTTCATCAGGCCTAAAATGCTTTTCACGTTATTCAGGAAAACCTCTATGCTTAAAACTCAGCTAGATCTCTTCACAATGATGTGTTCATATAATATCTTTCCCAGATTGTGACCATTACCAAGCATTCATCTGACATACAGTAGATAGATTTTTTGTGTTACATTCTAAATGCAGACCATATACAACTGCCGAACTTTTTTGCAAAATGCAGGAATCTTGAATCAACTGAAGTTGGGTAGAAATGCTTGGTTGGCCCTGTTCTCTTTGTTTTTCCTTCATATTTTTTAAACATCTGGTATGGCCTTTTGTGTATTGTCAAAAAGTAGGCACTAAATTTTCATCCCTCCTGATTGGTTTTAACATTGGATACCATTTTGGAGCACGTACATTTTACAGGATAACTATGAACATGATACTTTCTTCATCAAAATATCAAAATAAATGTTTGAATTTTGGCTCCTTGCTGTATTTGATTGATTGATATATGGTCACTTTGACCCTCCCACCGACCTCTATCTCTGAAGTTTGAATTTGAAACAGGGCATTGAAATTTTAGCTTTCCTGTGGATTTTGAATTGCAAATTGCATTTGAATGCAGTTCTTCCCATATTTCAGTCCATTTCCCTATGTAGTATTGCAATGCTTTCCTCAAATAAAATAAATTGAAAGTTCTGCATTTCATAAACTTAGAGGTTTTGTGCACCAAGTTGGAGAAATATACTCGTTGTAGAAAGATTATGCATTTTTGCACTTCATGACTGGAAGGAGCAACATTGGATCTATAGACTGCCTTTCTCCAACCTGTTGCCCTAGACTTGTGCTCCATTAAAATCTCCTAAATTCTGACCTTGACTGAGTTTTGGGAATTGTAGTCCAGCCTATGTGGGTGAAGCTATGTTGAGGAAAGCTGGTTTATAGAGAAGCATTGAAGGTCTGAAGTTGGTGGTATATGAGGATGATTCTTCCTTCTCCTGTTTGCTTTCTATTTCCATTCTATTTTTTAAAGATCCTCTAGATTTTTGGAATGGACTTGGTGGTGTCTCTGTTTTGAGGGGCTGCAGAGGGAAGCAGAAGGTAGGAAAACTCCACTCTACGTCCAATACAAACCAAAGAATCTGCTCCTATCCAAATTAGGTAGATTTTAGCTGTTGAAATCAATAGCCTTCACTTTGCACAGGATTTGGCTAATAATCAAAGTTTTCAGCTCTGTTCAGTAACTTCTTTTTTCAAACAGTAAAGGCAAATGTGTTCATTTATTATTGTAGTCATTTACTCTATTTAAAAAAAAAGAAACTATTATTTATTTTAATGCATGTAGCTTAGTTTTCAAACGAAAAAAAAATGTTCTCAAACCCAAATATGTAAGCTGATTATAAATGAACAGTGTTTTATGTTATTAAAAAAAAAAAGAAATTATGCACAGTTCTTTTATGTTAAGTATTGACACTTTCTTATTTTTCCCTAAAGGCTATTAAAGATTTTTTTAAGGCCTAAATTGTATTTCTGTACTTAAGAGCACTCTCTTTTCCCATGGTATCATTTATGTTTCCTTTTCTTTTTACTGAAATGCAGACAGTCTCTTTCTAAATTAATTGATCTCACAGGACTCATGAATTCTAAAGGGAATTATTTCCAGATAAGCATGTTTAGAATCAGTATATGGGGTTATTTATTTGGAAATAAATTAAAGAGAAGTCCTAGAAATAATATCTGGGTTTTATTTTTTTTTATTTTTTTGTGCTTCAGTGCTCTCGCATGCCTTTCATTTCAATAGAAAGGAGCGTTTTGAGCAGATATAAAGGAGCACATACACCTTCTGCATTGAAATAGATGGGAAAACTAATGCCAACCCTTCAGGATATCTATGTAACTTGTGAATCTGGAGCTCCATGTATGTCAGAAGCTGAAAATGATGATACGGCTGTGTGACCAAATTGCAAAATTGACAGCATCACAAACGACATGCAATGTGTGGATTCTAACGCCCTTGTCAAGTTACATTTGTAATTTGAAGTTTTCCTTTGGAATGTAATGTAGGAAATTCAATTTAGCTTTGTTGCTAATATCTTGAAAATTGTTCCCATTTATAATTATTTATATTGTACATAGATTTCTGAGGTAAATTTGAAGTCCGTGTGTATAAGATGTATTTATTATGTGAAGATTTTTTTTTCTTTAAAAAATACAGCTATCAGTATGTAGCCTGAATCTGGTCTCTTGATTCTGTTCACAATTAAAGGTTCATCTTTTGTGCCTATACGTTTTTAGTCCTGCTAGCTGTTCCTTAGAAACCAAGTAGCTGTTTAAACCATTACGAAAAGATGCGACAGATGTGGGTTATATTAGTTATATAAAAAGTCTGGTCTAGTGGTAAAATAGATCACACTAATTGACACAAAGTTTTCAATGTTATCTCAAGCCTTCTGGAGCTTTTGGATGGAAACTTCTGGAGGATATGCAGTGATGAGGATGCAAAAATCTTCCTGCCTAGCCAGAAGTTTTTAAATGACTGTAAGCGCTTCTGACAAAGTTTGTACCTTATTCAAATGCTTTTTCCTCCTTCAAAATCCTGGAACAGTCTGAACCTAACAGTTCTGCTTTGAAATTTCACTTTGGGCCAAAATGGAGTGGTGGCGTCAGATTACAATTACTGTGATTCCCACTTGTGGATGTAATCCTAACAATCATATTAATTGCAATAACTGATACACATGAACCCTTCATATAATGCTTTCCCTCGGCATGTGAGCTTGCAAAGTAATAATATATATTTCAATAAGTGATAATGCCATTGTAGGAATTAACTGTGCCTAATTTCATTCCCGTCATACCTCACTGCGATAGTCCAAAGGCTATTCCTTTGTTCTGATAAATTGACAAATTGCAAGACCTTGAAAAAATATTTAGAACTGAACCAGTAGCCTCAGCTGTAGATGTAGATTACTTTAAAATGATTATAATAAGCATTTTTAAGCAATCTACATTTTGAGCCTGAAACTTACTTGGTGACAGTTGTTCTGAGTAAACATAGCCTGTATTCCAGCATCTTACACTCTATTAAAAGGAATTTGAGAAACTTTAAAAAATCCCAGTCTACCATGGTTGTGGTGCTTTTCTAAATAAGATTTTGCAGTTTAGTGCTAAAGAGGTAACCCTTTTCATTTTATTTACTAATGGCAGGTTATCTACTCTTAGGATATCACTAAGTCCAAGAAGTAAGAGAGGCTACCAATTATTGGATAGAAGAAAATATAGCTCCTCCCCACTTTTTTAGTCTTTCCACAATGGCAGCCAATAAAAGCAGCTCACACTCCATTAAGACGAATTTGAGAAACATTTTAATCTGCTTAAAAAAAACAAACCCTGATAATTGCTTAGAAATCTTAAGGCAAAATGTGACATACTGTAGCTTTATAGCAGCTCATGGCTGGCAAGGAAAGAAGAATTACTAGTGGTTTTCCATCTTGATTATTGCTAGTTATGGATAAATATCCAAATGAAACAATGGAACAAACTCACATTTTTCTCATATATCAGCCCTTTTTGTCCCTCGATGCATAAAATGAACAAAACAAGTACCCGGATGATCTTTTGGATGGTCATCCAGATTTTGTCTTTATGTTTTTTTTAAAAAATGATTAGCCTTCACTTCTGATAGGTACAATAGTAAATATGTTAAACTGCAAACATGAATAAGCTTTTAAGGCATCTGGACTCCGAATGCAGCAACATAAAATGCTTCTGTTTATATTGTCAGAATAGTCAACCATGAGTTATCTATTAGTTGTTCCATGATTCTCCACTATGTATGCAATTATATATTTACTATGGAATCCTATACAAAGTCTAGGAGATATACAAATATGCTTTGCATGGTTTAGGAATATGTGTGTGTATGTATGGAAATATGTATATCACATGGAATAATTCCATATGACAATTTGGTTTACGCTTATTCAATAAAAAATCTAAAATAAAAATTTTAAAAATTAATTAGATAAATAAAAGGATACATCAAAATCTACTTTATCGCTTCATCAGAAAATCGTTTTCAATTTTTGTAGGGATTTCTGATGGCTTTTTCTAGAATATTTTTCTTTTCTAAATCCTGCTCCCTTAAAAGAAGTTTAGTGGCTTCAGAGTTCATTTGGGAAGAGGTAAAAAAGACAGCTTGTTATATCATATATAGCATAATATCCAACACAAGCAATATTTACGATATTGTAGAGTTCATAAAATAATCTCAGCTCCTGTATAGTCCCAGTGATGGGATTTTCTGAGGGAAAATTGGAATGCTATCTGGAATACTTTGTGTCTAATATTGCTCCAAAGTAAGATTCACAAGAGAAAAGTCTAGATTCCCTTCCACAAAGATTCTGAATGGAATGTATTTTTTCAATAAAGTATACCTTTATATTTGCATTATGTGGAGAGTGATCAGCTATAATATCCTTCTTAGTTTGAAACTTGATGGCAAGTTGTCCTTACCAAGATAGTAAAGTCACTGGTAAATCTATATTCATGAAGGTCAAATTCTTTTCCATTAACATTTTTCACAGATTCTAACATCTCTTCCAGAGGAATTCCAATCATCAATGATACAGCAAAAAATAATAATACAGTGTTACAGAAGGTCAGAAACACCATTTAATAAGGTATCTTCAGGAGATAAATCAAGGAGCCAGTAAAATGTTAAACCAATTAAACTTCACAAATTACAGAAATATGTGGGTAGCATAATCCTAGCTGCAGTGACAATTCTGGAGGCCTCTCACAGAACTGATTTTTTTCTGCCAGCTGCACTTGCCAGCTGTTAGGTCAGAAATGAGAATGGAGAAAATTTACCACAGGCTTTTTTTGTTGTTGTTACAGAAGTTTCCCTCTTATGATATGGACTTAAAGAGAAAATAGCTAAAATACACAAATGATTCCTCTACATTTCATTGTTACCAACCAGGAGGAGATACAATAAAAAATGACATTGATAAGTCCATTATTTCGCTACCTCAGAATTACAGGGTTCTATGTGTGTCGCAACCATTTTATGGGAAATGAGCCTTAAACAGTTG